>UXGD01000345.1:0-65123 GCA_900474315.1 Torymus auratus
ATTTCGCCAAAAACCAAGTATCCCATTCTAACAGTTAATAAATATAGTAACTGTTATGAAATCCTTCTCTCAGTGCAGATAACGCCTTTTACGAGCGGATTCACAGATAACACCATTCTATTCGGGAACGACGATATTTGCTAATTTTTACGAAATTCATAAAGACGAAAATATTAAATTATATACAAATGGATATTAATACAAAACAAATATTGTTCACAAATACAATACTAAACATTTGTTTTTCCTCAAGACACCTTTAAATAAAGTATAAGACTATACAGCGGTTCAACTATCAGACAAAGCGTGATTCAAAAACAAAAACACTCCTGTTCTTAATCGACTACACGCCCTTACAACACTTTCCGAAAAAGCCGACTCCGCCAATACCCCCCTCCCCCTCTCTCTCTCTCTTTCTCCATGCTCTACTAATTAACTGCCCTCTTCCCCGCCGCTCATCCACATTCGAAGAAAAGAAAAACAACTCCACTACGGACTATACGAAAAAAGAAGGCGTGTGGAGGCACTTAGTAGTCACGGGCCGCGCGAGCCTGCGCGCGTAACGAGGCCGAGAAGGTCGGGGGCGAAACACTTTCATTAAGATGGAAATTTAATTAGGGTCGTGCGCGCGGAATCGCTAAAGCGGCGCGAGCCGAAGTTGGGGAGGGGGGGTTAAAAGTCAGCATAGTCAAATATGGGAGGAGAAAGGGAGAGGAGAAGAAAGGAAGGGAAAGGAGCTGACGAGGGATGAGATTTCGAAGAGGAGAGAATGGGTGACGAGGGTTCGAGACAAACGCGCACGATTGTTGATTGTTTCGGCTTGTATTATGTTGGCTTTGCTATACAATCGATGATTTCTGAAATTTAAAATAATATTTAAATTGTTTTCGAGTGTATGCACCTGTTTAACCGGGATATAAAACTCGATGAATACCTTTTTGTAAGCAGGTCACGGTACTTAAAACATAGATATGTTGTTGTTCATTGGTTAAATTATCCACGTATTAATTTATAAGTAAATTTTACATTTTTTTTTATTTATAAGTAATTTTTAAGGATACCACTCAAAATATAAATGCCTCGCGCCAAGGAACAGTACCTCTAGGGTGGCGTGGAAAACTGTTAACTTTTACGATACAAAATCAATCTTACTATCCATAATTATACTTATCTGCAACTCATAATTCACGTTCCCTTCGTCCTTTTTACAATTAACTAAAACTTTGCTATCTTTTAGTATATTCATCTATATCATGCATGGTTTTGCCTACATAGAATACTATATAAGAACAATCTTGCTGTCTTTTAGCAAGTTGTTGTCTTTGTCCGAGATTTCCCGAATATTTCGTCCATATTACTTTTCGGATTTATAAATCTATAATATTGTCGTAAGCTCCTTTTTTTTAGCTACTTTATATGAATTTCTCTAGCTTAAAAAGTGGTTGTATGGCTAAAAGCTTTAGCGAGGGTCAGCTCGACCATAGTGCAATGGAAATTTGTTATCACATTGAATAATTCGGATTCATTTGATCGTGGTTTTGTAAAATCGTTATTAACAAATGTTAAAAATGTTCGGATTCTTTCGATTCGCAAAGGTCAGCTCGACCATAGTGCAATGAAAATTTGTTATCACATTGAATAATTATTGTTTCAATCAAAATTCACACAAATTTTAAGTATTGAACATCATTTTGTAGCAGCTTTCTATAGGTAACCAAAAATATAAATACAATACTATTCCTGTTCCTAATAATACTAGTATTATAGATTTCATTATTATTATAATTTAGTATTATAGATCGTTTATTTGTTATTAGTGATGATCAAAATGTGGATTTGGCAAACTGGGGATATTACTTAAAACAACGCGGATTAATAAAGTGTCTTATAAGGTAGTGTAATCGAAATGACTAATAAATTCAAAATATTGATTAATATAGCTTTATTCACGGATGCTTTCTGGTAAAATAATATTATAATAATTATGTTGATCTTTTAAAAACAATCATTCAAATGAAGCATTTAAACGTAGCGAGCGCTAGCGGGTGAGGTATTTCTGCAAATATAAATGAATATAGAGTTATATAAGTATTATGTTGACATCATTTTAGCAATTTTATTTTTACTATTCTACATTGTAACCACTTTGAAAAATAAAAAAAAAGATATTAAATTGATGAAACCACGTTTTTTTGTTGCTCTAGGTGACCACACTCTACCTGCAAAAAAGATTAAGTTAATATGTTGTTATGAAAAAGTCTTGTGTCACTATATTTAAGAAAATTCATGTCAGATGTTAACGGATGGCAAATGAATCAATAAAATTTTGAATTTATTAGGTTTTTGAAAGTATTATGTATTTAGAATAACTTGTGGGATTGAGATTATTTAATCTAACTAGGAGAGGCAAGGGGTCCGGAATGTCTGGATGAAGTTTTCTTCATATTTCTACATCCAAAAATCTATCCCAAAGTTACAACCGCATCCGTGATCTGGACCTCTCACCCTCTCCTAGGGAGTTACCATATACTACAGTTCAGTCACACTATACTGAACAATATACTAAAACGAATATATTAAATAATCCGTAAAATCTGCAACTCTAATTTTGCGCATGTATTCGTATAATTTCTTTACTCTATGGCAATTCGTTTTTTTTTTCTTTAAGGAAATATATTTTTTAATTTTAAAAATGAAAAGGTAACTTCATTTTTCTTACTTCTAAGGTTCATTTTAGAAAATTATATATATTTTTTAAATGCATGATCAGCGTTTTAAGCAAAGACTTTTTCAAATTCAACAAATAATTTTTATTTTTATCACAATTTACGCTTCGCAGTTGTAATCGGTGAAATTGATTATTACCTTATGAACGCTTAAGCTGGCCCGGAGGAGGTTGATCGAAGAACTGTGCTTTCGGAGCAGCTGCAGCCAACATTAGAAAAGTTGCAAGTGTAGCAACAATAGCAATGTATTGAATTACCTTCATCACTTTGTTATAGGCTCTGTTTACTTCTGCTAGTACAAAGAAACTAAATGATGTTTCAGTATAACGGAAGTGTATATAAACCCATTTTGGAAAAATTTTATCAAAGAAATATGACGTATTTTTCGTCACCTCCAAAACCTGTTTCGGTTATCAGCTCTTTTTATCCGTAATTCTTGGCTGCTATCGCACTAACTGTTAAGACCTTGGCAGAAAAATGAAAACTCACTGATGGTTAACTAATATCAAGCTTCTAAAGGCTCGAACAAATCATGTATAAAAAAATAGTTAAATAAAGAAGAAAAAAGCTGTAATTGAAGCTAATAATCGTTAAAATCGAGATATCACGAAAGTACATGTGCATGTAGTGGCCGTGCATTGTACTACCATTACGTGCTCACGTGATGATTTTACGGAAAATAAATTCACTGTTCATGAAGAAAGTGGAGATACAACGTTTTCCGTTGCGGTTGACAATGAGAGAACGAGAGATAGAGGGGAGAAGGGAGAGATAATTCAAAATGAATTTTAATAATCAAATAAGAATTTTTCGACCGAAGAGCAGATTGCATTATTGTAAATTAAATCGAGCTGAGTAGTATTCGAATTAACAAGATAAAGATTCTATTTTTTGTACATGGTAAGCGTAAAATTTCATTGAATGTTTGGAACTGTTTGTTGCGCAAAATTGTTCGCGCTCGGTACGAAAAGTATTGTTAGACAATTAAAAATATATCTTATATACACGCGTACAATTTTACAATCTTATTACACCAACTGCTACAATATTCATATCAATTTTCTTACCTATTTTAACCATCGGTTAAATTTATAAATCGCAAAAATTCGCAACCAAAGCGCATACAAATGGCAGCTTTGTTACATGCAAATGAAAATTTCACCTCGACAACTGAGTATAAATATACAAACTTCCTTCCTCAATACAACACAACGAGACCGTTTTCTATCCGAAAAGTTACGTATAGCCCCGGAATTTCTATAAATTTTATAACGTCCGATTTCCATTCCAATTAGAGTTTACGCGCGCATGCGCACGGCAATATACCGAATTTGCATCACGCTTTTTTTTACGTTATTTACGGCCGCCTCTTTAGCGCGACGCACGTAGGTTTGTAACCGTTTTCCTTTTCCGATCGGATAAGATCTGCGCGGAAGTTATTAAGCGGTCAGGTTCCATTGTGACATCATATAGCGGGTAACGCCTTTAACAGCCACCGCCGTTACCGCTTTCTCGCCTGCCTGGTAAAATCTAATAATTTTGCGATAACGCGCGTGCGCGTGATGTAATAAAAGTATTGTTTTTACGTTCTCCTGCTTAGAAAAATGAATATTTCAATAATAAATGACTTTTGTGGCACAAATGCGGTCTTATTAGTTTGCGTTGTAGATAATGTTATCGTCGATTTGATTGTGCAAAATAATTACTTGCATAACCATGCATTCAAAGTCATACAATGTTTTTGTTTAATTTATGCGTTATGTTCATTTTAAAAGTGTAAAAGTGGCCGGGACAACCAAATATTTCGGCCATACTGAAATTTGTAAAAAAACTAAAATAATGAAATGAGCGGAATAAAGTAATTCATATAAATAAAAATTCAACAAACTCTTATAGCGATAATCATGCAAAAGCTAGACTTATTAGCTCTTAACTCCTAGACAATCAATGATTAGTAATATTTAAATTATTTTCGAGTATATGCAACTGCTTTAGCGGGATATAAGCCTCGATGAATACATTTTTTGTAAGCAGGTCACCGTACTTAGAACATAGATATGTTGTTGAAACTATGATAATGAGATACTATATTAGAAAAAATACTGCAGAGTGCTACCGAGTTTGCAACACTAAAGCAAAGTTTCAATATAACATTGTTCTTATAGAAACTCGTTAAATTATCCGCGTAATAAAGGAAATACAATAGCACCTCAATGTTAAAACTTTTTATAATTATTTTATAAATGCATTACAAAGAAATTCCATATAAATACAAACGCTCACACTAAAGATATTGCATGAAATATAACGCAACAACCATACAATTAGGAGTACCATTAAAAGTTGGTAAAAACAAAAATTCAAGTGCTGCGAAATCCACGTAAAAGCATTTTATCCAATCTTATCCCAAACAACTATTTTTAGGAAACCACATCTTTAAGACATATTATATACATTCAGCTCTCACGACATCGTCAAACTGATCTCCCATCGTTTACGTCACCAATTTTCCCATCCACCTCCCACGAAAGCCCATATAATCAAAAACAAACAAACAAACGACTCGCGCGCTCTATAAAACCATAACTCGCGCGAGGCGCACTTCTCTCTTTCTCTCTCGTCCGGTGCAGCAGCGCGGCGCTTCCTCAATAAAAAGCCGATCGCGCGGCCGCTTGCGCGCATCGTGCGAGCTCTCGCTTTCACCTGCGCGCGCTCGCCTTTGAATTTCTCGCCGTCTAATGATATAATGATGAATAATTTCTGCTGCTGCTGCTGCTGCTTTCGAGGCTTGCGCTTGCGCAAGAACAGAGCCGCGTGGAAATTGATTATTATATTTCGACGTTGATACGTCGCAGATGCTCGAGTTTCGACGTTTATACGGGTTGGAAGTATAAGATTATGGGTCGGTTATGCCCATGCATCGCTGTTTATGCGGTGCGGAGGTTGGCGAATGATGAAGACGGGGTAACTGCGGGTATCCGAATGGCGTCATTTAGAAAAGTAAGTGCAAACATTAGGCAAACGATTGATTTTTCAAATTGATGGTCGTGACGGCGTTCCTCGGGAATAAGAAAATAATAATAATTATTATATTATGCGGTGTATGTAATATTGTATAATTTAAGCAAACAGCGATAAGTGTTTTATTGACATTATCAGGCATTACAGATTTCGGTAGAAAGTGGATTTTCGAAAGTCGAAAAAAAGGTATACGCTTGGTACGGAAAAAAATTCAAAGACCGATATTTCAAGTTTCAAAACCCGCTCTTACGCGTATATATATCTGCGATAAAACAAGTTCTCATGAAGTTATCGAATTTAAAATTTTAACGCTCGTGTTACAAAATTGAGCTATAAAAATTATACCGTAACGTTTAACGGCTCGGATAAATCAAAAGACGAGCCAAACATTTCACTTTAATTAAGACACATAAAATTAAAAAAGTATCTTTTAATCTATACGAACAGTTATTCATATATGGATATAGTTTATCACTTTTCCTTTCCCCTCATAAAAGAATGGAAAAGGTCACATTCCCAGACAAAAATTTCGTCTATCAACTTGTACATATTCTGCTTCTTTCTTGACTTGACAATGCAAATACATAAATCATAACAATCTTTTCTTCGTCATCTAATCGACTTATAATACACGCCAAGTCTTTTTTAACAACTGAAATATTGTACTGTAACTAAAATATAAAAAAGAGAGCTGAAAATCCTTCAAAAACACCCTCAAATTCTTCTCACCACCCATCCTATATACGCAGTCCCGCAGTGTTATCCGGAAGGAAGCGTACGCGTGGCTCCTTGCGCTCTCCGCAATAATAACGACTGGAAAGCGCGCGCGATACGCTTCGCCTGGATTTATATAAAAATCGCGCGCGGCGCGCGTCTAATTACCACCGAGCTAGCGCGAGAGAGCGCAATGATTAACGATCTTCCGCGAGAGCGCGACGGCCGGTTTTTCACGCGCAAATTATATATCTTTTTCGTGTTTTTTTGCTGCGGATTGTTGCGTAAGTGCAGTGTGTGTATGTGTAATCTATATGTTGAGATAATTTTGAACGGAGAAATTGTTGAGTTATCGGGCACTTTTTCGAATTTTCGCGGGGAAAATGCGCGTGAAAGCGCGTTGATTCGCGCGGATGTTTGTTGCATAAGACGGGGCGAGGCTGTTTTGGAATGTGACGTATATGAGAAAAGTCGGATGTGTGTGGTGTTGAGATTGAACGATGCATTCCGTGTAAAACTCGGATGTATAGAGATTGAGAAATAAAAACAGTTTTGATATTTTTTATTTGTATTGTATCTGTTTGTTACAGTAAATAATTACATTTATTTACAGTACAAAAATGTTGTTCTACATTTATTTTTCTGCACTTCCGCGAATCTTAACAGGGAAATAAAATGTATAGAACTCGGTTTGTACCTTGTTCAAGTTATCTATATAGTATATCTTAATGAGCAAAATGTTTAGCAAATATTAAGAATAAAAATTCATATCATTAGTATATAGCGCATTGAATAACTTGGTAAATTATAATGGAATATCTTACACTACGAGATTTTTTTCATTTCACTTTCGTGACCGTTTAGTAACAGCACACTTTCTTTAAAGAAGAAACACCGCTCATTATAATTCTAGTGATTATCACTATAATTCAATTTCTAATAAGGAAAACATCAAACTTCATTAATCACCCAAAACGCAGCTATTACACTAACCATCCTCAGATAACCCGAAATTAAACAATTAGAGAAAACGCCGACAAACGTGTGGAAAACTGGGGATTAGATGCAATTCGTTCGATAGCCGCGCGCCTTCATTAATATAACGACGCGGTCGTCATTAAATCGTCGTCGGGGTAATCGGATAGCGTTTGTGCCGAAGATAAAGATAACATCGGTGTAATTTTCCGCGGATGATTATAATATTTTTTCAGCGCGCTAGGCGGGTTTCTTCTCCCAAAATATCACCTATCACGGTTGAAATAATATTGAAGAAAAAACGAGCGTAGCTGAATATTTTGACCCTTCGCAAAGCGGAAATAAGTTATGCTTCGTGTGTATTTATATAGATATGCACGCGCCTTTCGGGCGAAACTTCTGGAACGATGGGCCGCTTGTTACGCGAATAGCCGAGGGAGGGCATAATAATTAACCTGCTAACGTTTCTTCGTGATATAATAATAATAGGCTTCGGTTAGCTTATTGTTTTATCCGCTTCTTCGGACACAGGGAAAAGTTTTTAAAGTTATATTGTCTACGGTTTTGTTTTATGTAAACTGCTCGCGTCGGGACGTCGAAGTTCCTCGTGGCGATGTATATTGCGGTGTAATTAAAAATTAATTTCTTAAATGCCGGGTTATTAAGTCTATCTTGATGTTAACAGCGCATATTTTATAAGTAAGTGAAAGAGTTTTTTTTAGAAATTCTCGAATGCGGAGAAACACTTTTGAAGAATTGATTTATGTGCCGATGAAATGATTTATATACGTTAGTTGTATACGTGGCTATTGTCTGTTTTTTTTTTGCTTGTGAAGTAACAGATTTTCTTGTTACGTATCTGTTTCTTCAACCGCGTCAATTATTGTTCAAGTATTTGATAAAAAAAAATGTTACTGTAACCGATTGTGTGAACTAGATTTAGGTTGCCGCAGAAAAATGTTGACGGTTCATGGATAATTTGACTTTTTGTTTTAAATTTCTGAAGATGGTATTATCGTTTGAAATACAAAACAATTTAATAAATTTAAAAAATGTAAGAACAATAGAATTACATTGTAATTAAATCTGCTTTTATCTGGAAGAATCTTTGAACAATCAAATAACTTGGCCAAAGTTTATAAAGTTTCCCTTGAATTTTTCTTTAACCAATTATCGTGCTTACATCTTATTTCATTAAAGTACCTGTTAAAAATTAAAGTTTATTAAGGTTCATTAAGATTCAAAATAATTACACTTAACATTATAATATGAAAATACAAAAAAATATTCTTTCACTATAAACCAAGTACCATCGCACAACAACATTAATCCAGCCCCCTATATACACCCAGAATTCTCCTAATTACAGATACTTCAAGCACACTTCGAAACGATAAAAAAAATACTCATACTTCCCTCTGTCCGATCATTACAAAAAGCCCGCGAGCTATCGGCCACTTTTTGCCCCATTCAGCGCAGTAAAATCACACACCTGCGCTCCACGAAATTACCGATTTTTCACGCACAGAAGTATATAAACACAAACGAGCGGTTGTCGACCGCGTCGGTACTAAAACATCCGCATCCCCAATCCATAAAGCATTTAAGAAACTCAGCGCTGTAAATACATATATACATATATAACTATAAAATCCCGAGGCGGCGCGTGTTGTGTATAGCCGCGTCTTATCTCTTTCCGGCTTCCTCGATGTCCACCGTATGTATATATATTCAGAATCGTTGAATATATGTATATACAAGCGCGGTGCTATACTTTGCTTTATGTAAGTCAGCGTGCATTGCGCAACGGAGAGGCTACTCTCCTCGCCCTTTCCTGCCACGCTTGCCGGTCCCGATGTTTAGCCTACTTGCGCGAGCGAAGTTTCGCGAACGGAAAATTAGTCCCAGCTATATAGAGGATTCGCGCGCGTGTATGTGTGTGTGTGTGTGTGTGTGTATGCGGTGCATTGTAGGAAGGAGGAGTGAAAGGAAATCGCGTGTAAGGAGGTTACGGTTCTCTCTCTGTCTCACTCGCTCGCGCGACTAATAAGCATGTAGTACGCGCGGTTATGTAAACCAAACATACGTGCAGTGCGTGAACCTTTTTTTCGTGCGTCGCGGTGCGTGGAAGAGGAGCAGCGCTGGTGAGACGATTAATTAATGAAGACCCGCTGTGTGTGGGTGCGAGATGAGATGGTTGCGGGCTGGTTGGCAAAATGACGAAAGGCGAAAGTTTCGCGTGCGCGGGAAATTGAAAACGATGGCGAGTTTTGTCATTGTTTTTTAAAATTATTTTTGTATAATTAAAGTAGCTAAAAGGTAGATAAGAGTGGAGAAAAGCTGGTGTAGATTCGAAAACTATATATATCATTGTATAATGATTTTGATGTTATCAAAGTCCAGTGTGTTTTTTTCCTTTTTAATTATAAATAGTTTTGAGTAGCCGGCAAAGTTTATGGTAAATAATCTTAAATATACATTTCGGTATATTTAATTAGCTGCCCAGAAAAGCAAGTATAGCTGTTTCTACAAGTATTTTTGCCACCGCTTTCACTAAATCATAAAAGTAGTTTTCTTTTTCTTTTTCGCTTTGATATGCAAAGTTTGTAAATGCATTTAGAATAATTTTTAGTTTCACCGAGGTTGTTATCCTCAATATTTCATTAACTAACTATATATCATTCGTTAAATTAATCGACAGTGGCATATTTGATAAAATCTTTTCAGCGTAGTCTGACTACTCCAGGAATGTATCTACTTATCCGTAAGAAAAAACATTATCCAGCTATATCCTAGCCAATTCTACCCTCAGTCAAAGGAAATTTTATTTCTCATATTGTCATCGAATATTATCTGAGATAGCTCGATAATACTTCTCCTCTATAAGAAAAATCTACTTACCCCCTTCATTTTTCTCTCTCTCTATTTTTAGTCTTTACACAATCACCACAAATCTTACCGGCCAACTTTCGCCTCGCATCCGTAAACGCGACTTCATCCGCGCTATACAAAATTATATCAACGCGTCCTCTTACGCGACGCGTCTATAACGCGTAACGCGCGCGCGCGTCGAGGTATCCATCATCGCTCGCGTGCCGGAAGTCTATACCTACTTCTTCGGCTTCCTCGAGAGCTAAAGAGAACGAACACGATGAGCTCCGCATTCGTCGGCCGCCACTCGGCGCGATAAAACATTTTTACTGCGCCACTCGCGAGCGAGAGCAATTACGGCTTTCACTGTCGCCGCCGCTATATACCGCCGCTCGGTCGTCGGCCCCGCCACACAGGAGAGCGACGCCCTTGGTGCTTCCGCGACCTTGCCCCTCCCCCGCGTTGGGTTTGTCACGCGGTTCGGTTACGGTCAGCGTGGGAAAATGGGTTATAGGAAGCAGAAATGGTACTGATATCCGAATAGCGACGGTTTAGATGAGATCTCGGGGATAAAGTATTGTTTGGGAACCGGTTGCTTTGATGAAGATCGGTACGTAAGGAAGCACTGGTTATATCGAGGAAGTATTGCGGGGAAAGTGTTGTTTTTGAGGAGGTTTCATTTATGAAAAGCTTAGAATATGATATGTTCTCCAGTAGTTTTCCAAAATAATTCCTTTTCCCCTTATATTACCGATCTCGCGTCAACGTTTCCTCATTACACGACGACATGGCAGCCGCATTAATCGATATTACATTAAGCTCACCGCACAGCTAAATTGCACACCTATCGGCACTCATTTATCAAAATTATATTTATTTCGAGCACCATCCTATATACACACACCGCTACTTCCTCTTACCGCTAAAAATACATAAACATATACCTCGTACACTTCCTCTCTGTCTCGCGAAACGAAAGCGCAAGTATACACACCTCGCTCGCGGGCTCGCCATCAATTCAAAACCGTCGCACACGCGCGCGGGCACAACCACTTTTGCTCTCGTGCGCACATACTTACAACCAGTTCTCCGTTGCAATTTTGTTTTGTTCCCGTCGCGTTTAATGAAGCGAGCACTGACTCGTTAGCTCGGCAGCGCGAGCGGAACACGCGCCCGCCCGAGATAAATTAAACCCCGCGAGATTCTTATCTCTCTCGGGCGCGCGCGTGAGAGAGAGTGAATAAAATGGACGCGTTGATTTCCGTTTTTTTTATTCCTTCCTCTTGATGTGCTCGAGCTGGCCTGCGCGAGTGAAAACGCGCGTCTCCGCGCTTGATCGCGAGAGTTTGTTGCCACCGCGAGTGTCCCTCGTTACTCAATCCCGCGCGTGTGAGTGTAACTTTCCGATATGTCGGCTGCGGATTAATTTTCTCGCTTCTCGGAGCTATTAATGGGGAGTAAAAGTGGAAGTACGAGTCTCTCTCGTGATATGGGCACGGCTGTACGTATAGCTGATAGAAAAACACTGCAAATGTTATTTATAGGTTTGACGCGTGAAATTCATTAACGCGACAAAAAAGTCGAGTGTGGTATAGTTTCCTTATGTGATATGAATGATAGCTGTGAGATTTTTTTAACGAACGTAAAGCTGTTTTGAGAATGTACAATCTTACCATTATAATTGAACGAATCGAGAATGAAAAACGACCAACAGTACTATAGCTTTATCTAATCAATAAAGCGCATTATTTCATAATTTATAATATAATATAGACCTGAGTGATAGAATATTGTGCGCTTTTATTGGCTAATAAATCATTGTGAGTAATCGCGTGCACTCGCACGACCGGCCATAAATATCGAGTGTGGTAGACGAAAAAAACGAAAAACACGTTACACACCCGTCTAGACTTTAAAAATATAATATTTTCAATATGAAATAAATTTACACGCGTACACCAATAAGCCGACAAGTCAAGCGTTAACCTATATAAAAAATTTTACAGAATAAACTTCACCATACATTAAAAAAAAATTCTACATTTCTTCGACCATTCTTGAAAGTACAATTATTCCCCCACTGCTCCCATAAATTATGCTAATAATCCCCGTGACGCTCCAGCGATCACTCGCGATCGAAATTGCACTTCTTCTCTCTCCGGGTGCGCACAATAAGAAACTCTCTTCTCCGCAGAGCACAATACTCTCAGCTGAAACAATGCACCGAAATTTCGCGGACTGCACTTGGCGCGGCGTGACGACCGCGCACGTGGCGAAAGTGACGCTGCTGCCGTCACGTGCGTATAACCTGTTACGCGCGGTGCTTCCCGATTCCTATCTCTCGGCATTGTCGCACGCGCGCTCGCTTCTTAATTGGCCGTAACCGCCGTCCTTCTTTTTTTCTTTTATTATCGTTTAGGATGTTGCCGTCACATCTTGGCTGTATATAAGGTGAAGCTTGTGAGTTGCGTCACGGCGCGTTACATCAGCCAGGCGACACCTCGTTGCCGTGTTAATTGTCACTTGGGTAATTTATTGTGCGCCGCTTTTGCGAGAAGTGTATATGTGTGTAATCGGCAGGGTTTAGTGACCGATTTCGCGATGGTTAACGGTATATCCTGGCCGACTGTGCGAGGTGATAGCAGTGTGACGAAAATGAGCGCGTTGTTAGGTTTATAAATGTATTTCATAATTTTGGTAGAACGGTGGTGGTGGTGCAACGTGGTTTATATTTTCCATTGTGATAGAGTTGCAATAAAGGGCGAATTAATGTATCAATAAAAAAGAGTTTTTATTGATTGATTTGTTTCATTTTATTACGTGGAGGATCTGATGTTAAGAATGGAGTTTAAAATTTAATATATGTTACCGATGATGAAAATGTATAATAACTACATTCAAATTAATAAAAGCATATTAATATTCTGATAAATTTTCGTTGTTATTAAACTTTTATTATTAAATGAGAGAATTTATTGTTCGTTAAATTAATGAGTTCATAAACTCACTCAAGCAGAGTTGAAATTTTCTAATTTACAACTTCTGTCATTAAAATCGAAGTTTGATTATCAATTCATTCATGACAAATATTTCACCCGGTGGTATAACGAAATCCCGAACAAAATCGCAATTTACCCGGCATTAAAGCTTTATCATCGCATTCGAGAATTAATCGCGATTACATTACGGCCGGCAAACTGAAAACAGCGTGTACGCACGAGCCACGCATAAAACTCATTCGGCCCGCGGACAAATAAATCTCGTAAACATTTCGCGTATTTATACTTTTCAACTCGAAATCCCATCTTGCGGCGCTTTATAAGTGCGGGACATCCGCGGGGCCTAATTGTCCATTTATATTCCGGCGCATTTTCTGCATCTTCCTAAGCGCGCGCCCGCAGCCTGAAATGCGAAAAGCCAATTACGTCCGCGACTCGAAAACTTTATATAATAATTTTATCGCAGTTGCCGGGGAAAATTTCACTCTCGCTACGTGAAATTTCTTAAAATTAAAGCGAAATCCTTTGTGCGTCCCTTTGACGGCGAAAGAAAAAGCGAGTAAAGTCGAATTTAATGGCGCGGCGCGTTCAATTAGAGCCTTTAATAACCGTTCGCGTATACGAGCACGTGGTGTCACTTCTATGCGCTCGGACACGCGAACGGCGTATGCATGTACGTATACGTATGGGTACTTGTAATGCGCCTTTCTCCGCGAGAGAAAGAATAATCTTGCCTTGCTCGAGCGTAACGCGAGTGCGAGCGGGAGATAAGGATCTGGAAAGGTGGATATACACACATACACGCAGAGAGTCTGCGAATCAGAACAACTTCCGGTTTTGTTTTTTTCTTTGGTGTTATTTTTTTACTCTTTTGTTTTATTATAAAAAAAAATAAAAGTACGAGTACAAAAAAAGGTAGGTATAATATACACAACCATCCGCTAATGCGACCGCATCATTTTGCCCAAGATCGGCGTTCTTTTACATTTATATATATGTATTATAATTATATATTGGTTTTAGCTCAGCCAGTAATGTACTGGCGGTGAGCTCGCGATTGGATATACACACACGTGATGAGAAAGAAGGCGAAACATAGTTCCATTGGAGTGAGACAAATTATTTTTCTTTTCAAGTTTGTACGTTTTTTTCAAGTCTTTATTTAGAGTTTCGTAAAAAGGTATGTACAAAGTGGTTATTAATATTTACATCGTAGATATAAAAAAAGCTCGAGGGGTTAAAATTATTCGCTAGAATTTGCTAAGATTGTACATCGATTGTTCTCATTCTCATTATTTTCTTCTTTTCTTTTTTGGTTGAACACGAGCGACGAAGAATTTGATAATACCGCGATGAGAGACGATTATTCAATAATCTCGAGTCCCATTCGTTCTTTTCGGCAACTAATCGAAGCAATTTGGTTCGGCGAAAGTTAATGAATTAAAATTTTACGTTATCACGAATATCACAATAGAACGTTTCTGGTATTATCAATTATTCCTCAAGTCAAGGTATTTTTCGAGTATATATCATCGCATTTCACACTATCGTAGTACAATCATAAACGTGTGTATGGAACTATGGTCTGCATTATTTCTCATTGCATTGACTATTTCTTCATTTTGATCGGCGTAGACTTTTTTTGCTCAAATTATATTATCTTGCAAATGCGTATAAAAAAGGTAAAAAAATATACTAATATACATATTACAGCACGCTGTGCGTAACGCGGGCGAAGTCAAGGTGTGACCGACACACAACGATGGACAAACTGAAGTGTACGATCGTGCGAGAATTGCAGTTTTCGTCGATGGTACACTTCGCGTCTCGGTGTATTACAACTCTGGATAAATGCGACCTTGACTCCGTCCGATTACTCGTACAATTCACGTCTATCTCTCCCTAATAACGTTGAGTTTGAAATATAGCTTTTTGATCAAGAAAAAGTCCAGCCCGCGTCCTCGACTCGATCGCTTTTGGAGAAATAAATATACAAGAGAGACAGATAGAGAGATTGAGAGAGGCATTACATTAGTAGAGTCGACCTAGTGGCTTCCGTAACCGTGCTCGCCGGAGTAATCGCCGCCACCGAAGCTCGACTCGCCGCCGTGGTGTCCGTGTTCCTCATGGTGGTACTCCTCGTGGTGCTCCTCGTGTATCTTAACTGGGTACGGCACCTTAACCGGGTACGGCACTGGTTTGATCACCTCATGGGGTACCTTCTTCTCGACGTAGACGGGATAGGGCCTGTCAACTGGTACCTTCACTGGGTAGGGTATCTTCTTCTCGACGGGATATGGTACCTCCTTCTCGACGGGGTACGGCACATCTACTGGTACCTTAACGTGGTAGGGCACTGGCTTCTCGACAGGGTAGGGCCTTGGCTTGTCAACATGGACCTTGACGGGCACGTGGACGATTTTCTCGACGGGGTAGGGCACCTTCTTCTCTACGGGCACGGGGTAGGGCTTCTCGACGGGGTAGGGCACAGGCTTGTCAACGTGCACCTTCACCGGCACTGGAATGTTCTTGTAGACGGGGTACGGCTGGGGCACGTGGACCGGGACTTTGACGGGGTACGGGATGTTCTTGACGACGGGGTAGGGCTGGGGTACTGGCACCTTCACCTCGTAGTGGACTTTCTTCTCCACGGGGTAGGGCGCGGGCACGTAGACCTTGTGGGGTACTGGCCGCTCGACGGGCACGTGCACCGGGTAGTAGACCTTCTTCTCGACTGGGTACGGCGCGGGGATGTGGACGGGCACCTTCACTGGCACCTTGACGGGTACGGGAATTTTCTTCTCGACTGGGTACGGATGGGGCACCGGGACCTTGACCTCGTAGTGCACCTTCTTCTCGACGGGTACATGTACTTTCTTCTCGACGTAGTACGGTACCTTTACCTCCTTCTCAATCTTGATCTCTTTGATCTTGCCGTGATCATGGTGATCATGGTGTTCGTAGTGCTCGAAGTGGTGGCCCTCGAGGCCGCTCAGATCGTGACCGCCGAAGTCATGACCGCCGAAGTCATGACCACCGAAGCTATGGCCACCGTAACTGCCGCCTTCGTAACCGCCGCCAAAGTCACCCTCGAGACCGTAAAGTCCACGTTTGTCTTGTTTTTTCTCGGCGGTCGATGAGTCGCTCTTGGCCTCAGCGGTCACCGAGGATTTTTTCTCCTCATCCTTGGAAACCTCTTTTTTCGCCTCCTCGCAGAGACCCAGAGCCAACAGGCTCAGGAGTAGTATCGTAATCTGTGGAAAAAAAGAATGACAAATGACATTAATTATAATTAAATAAATGCGCCGAGTGTAATGCGTAATTGAATGCATTAATGAGATAAAATCAAATCAAGTAATGGATTATGTAATGCGAAAAAAATTCAAAGTTACAGTAGATCAAAAGGTAAAAAGTGATCATTGGAATCACAAAAAGTGAAAACGCATATTACGTTAATTATAAGTGCGCCGGTATCACTTTTGCGTAAATGAAACTTGTTTCACGTGAAAACGAGCAAAGTGTGGCAACAACTGGTGCTAATTGCTCCTCACTTGTTATTAATGCAATTTTCCTGATGAAATCGAAATTAGAATTTAATATCGCGCTATTGAGAAATACACGAAGTCGACTTGCTTGGTGAGCATTTAGTTTACTGCTAAGCACCGATGAAACTCATTTTCTAACGGCTTCGCGGGAAAAAAAGTAGGTTAATCGATTGCTAAATGATGAAACGGTACATCATTGCCAAATAAAGAGTGCAAGTGTTACATTTATATGGTACCCTTAGAAAATTGATAAATTAAGATAGAATAAAAATGCTTTTAATAACTTTTCTTTTTCCATTGTTCAAAACAAATCATTGGTTGCCAATAAAATTAAAGATAAAATTTTTTAAATATTTTTCAGATTTTTGAAGAACGCGATGATATAAAAACACAAAAAAAAAGAAATAAAAGTCCAAAATACAGTAATTCACAAAAATTGATAAAATTTCACCACAACTTGGAATATTTCCGAACAAACCCCAAATCCGCGAACAATACCGCTTTTCTTTTTTTCGCGCGCGACTTGCACTCCCAACAAAAGACCATCGCGCTGCACCAAACTGTATTTTTTGCACTATTGCTCCTAAATATTCGCACTTCTCGCACTCGCGTTTTCCATGAAGCAAGAAAAAAGCCTCTTCCTTGATTTGCCTCGACTTACCGAGAGTCGCATGGTACCGGTAACGCACTGCAATGCCGGTCGCGTTGTCCCGACTGCACTGGATGCTTCCCCCAGCTTAGCTGATGGCTTTATACTCCGGTAGTCCGCGGCTTTCCCTCTACCTGACCACACTCGCGCACGTTCGAAAGTGAACACACACATACACACACACGCACGCGTTATGGAGAGCCTCTCACCGGGAGCAAGCAGGCAGCAGCAGTAGCAGCGGCAGCAGAGCGTCTATATTTCATTTTTGCCCGAGTTGCGGAACCCCTCAGCACTGAGACTTTGCACGACGGGAAATCTTTTTCCAGTATGGCTATATGGTGCGAGGTGTAGGTGCACTGTCGCGGTTGCAGATTTTGCTCGTTATTGGAGCATAAGGGGGTGCACACCCCAGCTGACTTCAGCTTTGATAATTAAATGAAATGTCTTTTTTATATTTTGGTAAATTTAGTAAATTTTTTAGGAAAATCTAAGATTTAAAATGTTTCTTTAAAATAATGTAATTTAAAAAAATATATTTGGTAAATAATAAAAATATTGTATTTATAATAAAACGGAAATTGATTTTAAATAAAAATCAGTATTGGTTCTAGATAATCGTATATTTATTTGTCTTCGTATTATTTGTCTTCGTATTTATTTGTCTTCGTATTTATTTGTCTTCGTGTTTATTTGCTTCGTATTTATTTGTCTTCGTATTTATTTGCTTCATATTTATTTGTCTTCGTATTTATTTGTCTTCGTATTAATTTGTCTTCGTATTTATTTGTCTTCGTATTTATTTGCTTCGTATTTATTTGCTTTGTATTTATTTGTCTTCGTATTTATTTCTCTTCATATTATTTGTCTTCGTATTTATTTATCTTCGTATTTATTTGTCTTCGTATTTATTTGCTTTCTATTTATTTGTCTTCGTATTTATTTGTCTTCGTATTTATTTGAAGAGCATTTTCTCATAATTAAATGATTCAATTTTTCCAAATTTTATGTAAATATTAAAAACTGCAGTACGGCTTAATGGTTTTACCAATAGAAAAATTCACAAACAACAATATTATTGTCATAATTACACTATCGGTTCAAGCATTTAACATGTCTAAGCTTTAAAAGAAATTAAATACTTTTCTATAAAAACCAATAAAAGTTAAATTTCTGAAAATTTATTTTAAATTATTTACTAAACAATATTTGAAGAATACCTCAAAAACTACTAAGAAAATATTATCGTGAAAAGCAAGCATTATTGATTTTTATCACGATCAAAAAAAAATATTTGCATACAAAACCTATACTTTAGCCACTTTCTTCCGACGGCAATATCATAATAAAACCTCGACTTGGTATGTAATCTTAGATCACTAGGATTACAAGGCATGGAGCCCATACATTGTAAGTATGAATTTTTAATCGCGGACACTTTTACAGAACGCACTGTATGATTCCTCGATGCATTCATTATAACGCGCGTTATACGTAACGGCTTTGAATAGTAAAAGTGTTTTCGTTTAAAGAGTCCATCGGTAAACTTCCTCTTTTCAACGGAAGGAAAAATTCATTTTTTACCGCGGCCACGTAATAAGAGAATTCAATCTCTCGCCGCGCGGTCTTACATGACGGCGCGTGCGCATCCGCGACGTGCTTTTCGCTTTTTGCGGTTATATTTTCCGTGTGGAAGCGCAAATTGTCTATCGTCTTTTCGATAGCGAGAGGAGTATGAAAATTTTCTGACGGCTGATTAGTTAAGCTTGATTTTCCCGTTCGAAATTGAGGATGTGGTTATGGGAATTGATCGGTTTTCTATAAGAGCAACCTGATTTCCTGAAAAACTTGGTAGTAATCTATCGCAAGTTTTTAAGCGCATTCGAAAACGTTATTAATGTAATTTTGTTCAGACTTGTTTTTCAGTGACGCATTTCAATTGGGCAATGTATATAATTTAATAAGACAATTTTTCAAAGTCGCATTTGAAATGTAAAAAGGACGCACTCATTATAACGAGCAAGTGGCTTTAATATAATCAAATGAAGATTTTGAAATATTAGCACTCAGAATTTTGAGAAACACATAATGGCGTAACGTGGCCAAGTGTATATCAGAAATTATCTCGACGAATGCTTAGATTTACGTAAAGCATTGCAAGCGTTACTTCGTATTTTCTTTTACTGATTAGGTGATAACTTTTCCATTGCTCTTTCTTCCAGATCAGATTACGGCTGTAGCCTTAAACTTGAAAATCATTTTGCAACGTTATGCTCATTAAAACGTTTGCAAAGTAAGTCGCTGTGCTCTTTGGCATTCAAAATCAGCTTCGAAGAATATTAAACAATTTTTTTTTAAAACCATAAGTATCTAAAGATTTCACTAAACAACGAAATCAAATTTCACCGGTGATGTATATCGAGAAATTTCACTTTTTGTATAGTTAAATCAAAACTTCCATTTGAACGCCAATCCAGCAAAACTACGTTGAATATAAATCTCGTATAATATTAACAACTTCCGCTTCGACTAGTAATAATATTAACTATAATAATAATAATAAACCCCACCAATATATATTCTCGAACGTTCGCAGCTCTAAATAAAATATCCAAGCTGCACATACGACATTTCACCGCTCGGCTCCGCACCTCACCCAAACATTCTGCGTCTCGGAAAAAGACCTCGACGCGCGTATATATCTCTCTCACTCTCTGGGAAATGCATTAAAAATAGCAAATCAGCGAGCCAGTGAGATACGTGCACGCGCCTATATCTCTATAAAGAATCCGAACGGAAAATATTCTCAAGCGCTATTCGCGGTTTTCTCGCGAGAGTGAACCTGACCGAGGCGAGAAAAAATCGCGAGTCAATAAACTCAGGCGAGCGAGCGAGCGAGTCGCGAGTTGGCGTAGGTCACGGTTGAGCTAATATGCTAAACGCCGTCGTAGCGCTGTTTGGTGACAACTTTTACTGTTTACAAGTGCCAAGAACGTGTACATTGGAGTTTTTGTATGCGTCGAGATGATTGTCTCAGTGGAGTTTTTGTGCTGCGGTGGGTTGGATCGGCTACTGATTGCTGGAGGAAAAAATTGTGTGTGGTTGTTGTGGTAGAGGAATGAATCGATAATAATGACGATTGTGTTTACAGTTGGAGGAGAAAAGATTTTTAATTTAGGTTTTATCGAAGGGGTATTGACATTGATATTGTAGCAAAAATATCATTTTAATTTTAGGAATAGAAAATATGGAAACATCTGTTGGTATGAAATCCATTTTATCAGAAATTAAATATTAAATTTTTCTACTTGTAAAAGAGTCGATTGACTTTTCCAGTTATATTCTGTTCATCGATTTTAGCTATAGGATTTAATTTTTCCTCAACCGTAAAATTAGAAATAATTTTTGACAAATCAATTTTTGTAATCTAAAATGAGAATTCATAGTTTCTTTTTTAAATCTGGGACTCTTTATACTTATCTATTTATTCCTACATTTTAAATCAATATTTTCTTAGCTTTAAAAATTTTTTTTCAGCGCACATAAATGGCTCGAAAGAGTGATTAACGATCACTTTGAAAAATCATTTAATAACAACTTTATCTACCATTTTTCAGTAATAATTTTTAACATTCAAATGACCGCATGCATTACTAGCAATAAACTTCTACCTCAGATAAATTTATTTTAAACTCACTTAGATTTTAATTTTGCGCGTACTTTACATTAACTACGCGTCAAGCAATTTTTTATCAATTAGCTGAAAACGGTGGCGATATCTACGAGAGCCAGAAAAGACCAATTCAATAAGCCGGCATGTTTAGGGAAATGAAAATAGTGGACACGCGCGAGTTGTGTTTGCAAAACGAGAAATGATACGATCATTAAAGAAACTTTAGACTCGGAAATCTCTATATTTACTTATACGCGGGCGATAATTATATGGTATAAAAATCACTCTCGTGTTATAATTATTGCGTAAAGATTTGCTGCAGTTTTTCAAAAAACACTACCGTTGAGTTAGAGTTTTTAATAGTGACTTTTCACTGTCTGAGCGTCACTTTTATGACCAATGCAACGTAATTATTTCTTCGTAATAAGAGTGCCTCGCAAATTATGAAATTCACACTTTGACGAGTGAGAATAAAATGAGTCATATTGTTTTAAAAAAAGTTTTGATTCATTGTAACGCAAGAATACTTATACTTTTACAATTATACTTCCGAAGCATTGTACCTAATTGATGTCGACACTCATTCGCAGTTAATGGCAATTTTTCATTTTCTCGGTGTTTACGTGACGCAATATCTCATTCACCAGTATAGTATACACACACGAACGTACGAATGCCCTTATTCTAACGCGGATTTTTACTTCGCATGCGTGTGCAATTTTCATAAATGATTAACTTGTCAGTAAATAATCAAAGCGCGCAAACGCAGTTTACATAAGTTTTGCGTAAGACTCGGGGATATTTTTTTTCGCGCGCTCTCCTAAAACTGCGCGCAAGTTTGTATTTCGGGCCACTTGTCACAGGTCCTGAAAACGCGTCGTTTACATAATATCTGGGTCGGATTAAAATTAAATACCGTACGCGCATACGCCTAGTTTCGTTAAAATGATCCCTAACAAGTGACGTTTGATATACTTACTCAGGGCAAGAAAATTTATCATACCGTATATTTTATTCTATTTTCGAATTGGGTCGACTTTTTTAATTTGACGACATTTTCTTTACAATAATCTTTCTCGAATTTTAATCCGATTCTCTAATGACAGCCTTTGAAACAAATATATTTTTCCTATAAAAAAAGCCTTCAGAATATTTTCAACTTTTCATACCAAAACATAATTATAGAAATTCAACACCTAAAGGTAACATTATATGTACACACACACAATAACGCTCGTGGTATATAGCATAGCATTCGGCGCTGCACCGAATATTGACATATCCGATAAACCTCGGCTCTCTTGTGCAAACAAAAGTAACGGACGAGAAAGAAAAAAAAAGTGCGCGCCGCTAATTCGGCTTTCACGTTTGCGCGATTTTGCAATATATATGTACGCCTCGCTCTCGACCTTTCATTTTTCGCCTCGGGGCCTTTCTCTCCTTTGTAGTCCAAAGACGGGCCCTCCGCGCGCCCCTTAGAGCATTTTCGGCTACTGCTGCTACTGCATGTAGCGGGCAAGTGTTACGTTCGGTCGGTCGACATTCCGCTGGAAATCCTGTTCCCGACCGATGCGGGATTATTCAATAGAGCCGATCTTAGCGGTAATCGCAAGGTGAACTCGTGTGGCGCCGTTTTTCTTCTTTTTTTTGACATAATGTCGTGAGTGGGTTACAAAACTGCGCAGCGTGTTTAAGATGTGAGATTGAATGAGAGAAAATGTAATGTTGTTAGGGTAATGGCAATTTCGGCCTTCGCTTTCAAAAATCGGTCTAATTACATCAACCCCGCGAATATGTATGTATGTAATTGCAAATTTACAAGTGAATAAATATACTTGTGTAGTGATGGTTTATATGGGAATTAGGATTACGTTAGTTTGAGTTCTTCGTAGTGATTAATTCGTTGAAAAGCTGCACATAGCCTTTTAGGATATAATTACTATTTCGTATACGAGTAAATAACTTCTGTTTACAAAACGCTCATATTATCAGCATATTATATATTCGCTATCGCGCTCGAGTAAATACCAACTGTTTACAAAATATACCTATTTTTAAAGTACAGAAGCGAGGTGAACGTACCCGAACTGCTCGTAAATTTCGACATCAAAAAGTCATAGTAATTTACAGAAAAAACTTGATTTATTATAAGTGACTAATGAAAAGAACGCGTTGGATTTCCATATCACCCTACATTAATGAATTTGTTTATCTACACTATATTGAAAATTTAATTCGTTTAATACATAACAAACCTATTCGCACATATAACATTATTTACCTCTACATAACATTTATTATGTAAATTCACCGATCAAACATGTGTATATAAACATTTCCTCTATAACTCTTTATCCTCCCATCTCCACTCGTCCCAGAATCAATTCCAGAGCGCCGGACGCTTCCTCTCCGGATTAAGCAACCCGCAGCAAAATCGCCGTCATTATACCCACGGTATGTAAGCGCACTCGTTCCTAAACCAGCGCGCGTCGGCCCTAATTCGGTCATTTCCAATCGCGCCGCGCGCATGCAAATGCATGCAACTTGCATAACGTAACGTAATGCGTGACCGAAAATTTCGAGTTACTTACTTTCGGTATCACTTTCATTCGCCGGCGTACGAGTGACTGGTGTGGTATATACGAACGACACGTGCCTACATTCGCGTGCGGCTATATGACTGTTTCAAGAGTGAGCGAGGAGAGAAATAGTTTTTGTTGCTGAAAGTTTGTGCTGGCTCGTTGTGGAGAAAAAGTAAATAGATTGTTCGGTGACTAAGGAGCTTGTCTGGTTTTTGTACTTTAATTCGATTAGGTTTTTCGCCGATTAAGTTGTCACTCGGCGAGTTAACTGGTTTGACTGATAAGGAAGAAGTGTTATTTACTTGCAGTCCAATTGTTATATACCTCTGCACGGTTCTATAATTATCGTTGCCGAGCGTTAAAGGTCTATAGAAATCTAAGCTGAAGAAAGTTGAAGAAACTAAAGAAAAAAAAAAGAACAAAACTATACTGTTACGAAAAAAAATCCAGTTGTCTGCGCATAGTAATAAAGTGCGATTGATTGATGGATTAGAAATAGAATTTTTCCTCGATGCTACGGGGAAAAAGTTTCGTAACGTCACGGGAGAATTTGCGATATCTCGTAATTAACATTTCCCCGTCATTTTCTGCAGTAGGTACATTGCGTGTTTCTTTTTTTTCAGAATCAGTTCGAATCATGTCGTCGTGCTGGATTTCATCCTTTCCTGCGAACGATATTCTCACTCAATAAAGAAATAATAATAATATATTTTTTACATTACAATTTCATAGATTTTTAATTAATAAATAAAGAAATTACAATTGCAATGATTTATTTATCTTTACTGGTAAACAGAAATTTTAATATGTAACTAATGCTATGTTTCTATTAAGTAAGTTGGAATAGAATCGTGTCTCCTATGATGAATGCCCATTGATTGATAATAAAGTATAATTATAATGGTTGTGCATAGAATTTACTGCTTATCGTACTTATTTAAATAAAAAGCCGAGCAGTCTACTATTGAAAGGAGTACCAATTTTTACTTTTCAATTATCGCTCCAAACAACGAAAAGAATGTTGTTAAAATTGCTGAAAATTATAAAACACAATAGAAGAGTATAACCACGCTACAAATCCGTCTGAAAAAAATGGATAATTAAGAATCACATAACAGTTATATTGATAGTTATGTGCAGTTCGTTTTTTACAATCACTTTTATTGCCTTACAACGTAACCTTATTAAGGTGCAAACGAGACTGTAAATAATTGAAAACAACCGTTACTCGTGCATTTCAGTTTCTCTAATTAGTCGTAGCTTTTTGCACTTCCCTCACAACTTTTTACATTTATCATTACCACTGCGATGGACGAGCCACAAAAAAAATAGACGAAAGCTATATAAATTTCACCGTTAAATAACCAAAAAATAAAGCTACACCTATACAGCCTTATTTCCTCCTCGAATAGAAAAAAGAAATACACGTACAAGCTTTAGTTTATTCACCGACACGTCGACATCGCGAGAGCGTGCAAACACTCGCTACACATATAAGAAGTTCTAGAACGCTCGCTCTCCCATGAGTAAAAGTGAACGCGCTCGCGAGCGCTGCACCGCGCGGATCTCTTCCGACCGATTGGCTTGATTACCGTATGCGCGGTGAAAATTAATCGCCGACGATATATGATGCACCGGATATACATCTGCGGAGATGCGCCCGCTCAATTGTGGAAAGCGGCGGATATAAACGTACGCGTATAGTGCGTGTGTAAGAGAAGGTGTGAAGGTGGATGGATCTGTCGATGGTATGGTGATTACGCGCGGATGGGAGTAGGAATTGTTTATTGAAGAATAAAAGTGGTTTTCGGTGCGATAAATTGGTAAAAGTGTGAATAATTAGGATTGTATTACTGTTGTGGAGAAGGCTTACAATCGATTAGGTTGATGAACTGGTTTTTTATTAGTTTTGTTGGTATCTTTGAACCGTTAGATGTGAATTCATTCTTTATTTTATGTTTATATTTGAAAATGATAAGTTTATAGTCGATACTGATTAGATTAAAAATAATGAAAGGTTGGATTTTTTAACTGAAAGAGATAAGAAATGTATGGTGTGACATAAATGGTGTGGTTTGTATTGCATATTTGATCAAACTGCGTTGTTAATAAATTAAATCTAATTAAAAGATTCGAGAAAAATGCTAAAGTTAGTTATTTATTGATCCATTTGGAATGTATAAATGCAGATTTGAAACGAAGTAGTAAAAATGTTTTGGGTCAAGGTGAACTCGTTTAAGTTTGTACTTTCATTCAAATGAAAACTTTTAAGAGTGAATGTCTTTCTTATTTGATCGCGTTTTGGTAATGCGATTACTTCCCTTTATTAACAGAAAGATTGATGGTGTTTGATGATAGGTTTCATAATCGGTTATAAAAGTATAAACTTTATTTCTACTTTGAAAGAAATAGAATCTATAACTCACGTTAATTAGCATATTGCGTTATAGTTATTATAATATTTGTGATTTTTTTTTCATTCTACAGAAAAATATGCATTGCTATATATTTTTTTAAATATTCATATGAAAAAATGGATAAAACGAATTAAAGCGTAGAGTCCCATCAGAGTAATTCATCGCACAATATTAAATGTCGTAATTCGTACACGAACGAAAATAACATCCATAATATTCCCCCAGGGCTGAAAGAAAAATATGAGCGTGTAAACAGCTTAACCGGCAGGCAAATTACTCTTAAAGGTATTCATTTTCATAATTATAATTATATGTATAACTTAATCATGCAAATTAACACGTAATTCAATACACTATGTCCCGAAAGAGCAGCGACACTTTAACCCACAAAATAATGAGTACAATCCTACAATACGTACAAATTAAAATTAAATGAAAATTAATTTGAAATGTCAAGTTTTAAGCATTTAATAAAGAATATATTTGAATGAATTTTTTTAATCTAAAATTATACATCCAAACCTTTCACTTGCTCTCCTCAAAGAGTTGAAATATAAACATTAAAAAGTTATGTAAAAGTGGATTTTCAACAGTAATTAAAGAATTTCCGCAATTAAATTTTTTTTTTTACTGTTTATTTTACATTTCTTGAGTCCTATGCAACTAAAATTGACATGTAACTTCATTACGAAATCGAAAAAAATTCACATCATTACGGAATTTCAAGTATATTACCTACGTAGAAAACTTATTTACCACTACTAAAACGATTAAATATGCATATCCTCCAAGATATTAACACACAACAAAATTCCCAAATTCAAATCCCCATTTCTCCCCGGTAAAAATACATCAAACCTCTTCTTATCCATTCCGCTCTACGAACCTAAAAATTCCTCACAGACCATTTGCCACCGTCTCAATCTTACGAAACCTCGACTATATATATACACGCGGAAGCTCCTCCTCTCGCGTCATTACAGCGCTTTTTCCGATCGAAAACCGGGCTGCGTAATCGCCGCTTTCGGGTCTTTACGGCTTCATTAGCCGCCCGCGACGTTTTGTTTGTGTATTACAACCGCGAGATATAGGTAATAGGCCCGTTTTTGTAGCTTCCTTCGACGCGATTAAATTACACGCTGTTTAGGACGTGTTGGCTTTTTTTTCTAGCTTGCGAAATGCCGCTACGGAGTTGTGTAAGGTTTGGGTCATTGGGTCGTTAGAGCGAGAGGGAGAGAAAGCGAGATCGATACAGTTTTAGCGCTGAAAATGGAAAATTCAGAGCTCTGATGTGTTTGCTCTTTCCGTTATTAATTGTGTTTATAACCTGTTAATTAGGTCAGGATATTTTCGTATTATTTCGGTTAAATTAAAATATGCCCGGTTGATGAGAGGTGTATTAAGATTTAATGCATATTTTGACTTATATTGTCAATAATTCAGCAGATTTGCAAATTTATGAGCTGAAATTAAAAAAAATATATATATTCATCTCGTAATCGGACAATTGAACATATTTGAATGGGAAATAATCTATAAAAACGATAACAACAGCCATAGGCGTGTCATTCGGCAGCCAATTAAGTCATCTCGATATCATCCGCCGTGAAAAGGCAACGAAACCGGTAATTACGTCACTAAACACGTCCCGATAGAGCCGTCATTCGAGGTAAGTATCCCTAAACAAACCTCGTAAACGCCGCGGCCTATAACGATATAATAACAGGCATCCGACCGAAAAGTTCATTAAAAATCACTTTTCAAAAGCCTCGCTCATGAATTATTCACGCGCTGCTCCCGCGCGTTTCCAATCGGCGAGAAGGGAAAGGGAAATTCGAGAATTTTAATTTCGCCAGGCGGAAAGTTGCTTCATGCGCATTCATGGGAAGTTGAGGAGTTTTTGGTAATTTCATAGTTAAGGGTGAAATTCAATTACGGACTTTTATTGTAGCAAGTGTAAAGGTCTATTTTTGAAGTTTTAACAGAGTTTCGTGATTATAAAGTGTTTGAAAACTATTTTTTTTTACGATAAATATCGTTTATGAGTGGATGTGGCATGATTACTCGATTGCAGGAAGTAATAACGTGGCTTCCTCGGTGAAAATATTTTTTATCAATAATGTAATGAAGAGTTTTAAAGCGGGTAATTCTCGCGCATGTAAGGTAATCGTTCAACGCACATAATTGGATTTCCACATGCTTTTCTATAAATATTTATAAACTCGGACGTAGTTTATTCATAAGATTTATAATTCATTATTAATTCATAAAATAACTAACATTTATTATGACAAAATTATGAATACAAAATATCAATACATATTCATAGTATAATGTTAGCAA
This sequence comes from Torymus auratus, assembly GCA_900474315.1. Classification (NCBI taxonomy): domain Eukaryota; kingdom Metazoa; phylum Arthropoda; class Insecta; order Hymenoptera; family Torymidae; genus Torymus; species Torymus auratus. The sequence goes on from UXGD01000345.1 coordinate 28,513, forward strand.
ATGATACAAACATATGCTTAATTATTGACATGTTATTTATATTAATAAATACAAAATGTTGTGTTACAGTTTATGTAACAGTATACATATCATATCAATCATATGTAACAGTATATTACATCTCGAACACATCTCTTTATTCCTTTTAATACAAATATTCCCACCGCAGTATTGTTACAAATAACGATGAAACCGCTCCACCATTTAATTAAAACAAATAATTTCAACCACGAGCTAAATCAATTTAAATCAACAAAATTCAATTGAAAGATTACAACGGCTTCTTCCCCCGCATACATCTTCCATACTCCGCTTTTCACGCGAATATCGATACAGGAAGTATAAATCCCCAATATTACTTTTTCATAGCGCCGTGTAACTTTCTTCACGCGCTTATTCAACATATCCGCTCTCGTAAACAACGCCGCGCGCCGAACTATATCGGCGCAAACTTCCAGCAAACTTTTCTATACACCTCGACGACGTTGCATTCTCCTCCCTCCCGAAATCGCACGCGGGAATTAACGCCGCGCGTTATTCACGCTCGATTTACCACCTTTTGGCGTCGTTGTAATATTTTTTAAGCAGCCCGGTATATTTTTCTCAATTCCCTGTATCAATGCGCCAAATGACCTTTATTTATCGTGCCCTTAATCCCGGCAGCGCGCGCGCGTGCATTATAATGAGGATATTACGCTCTCCTATGGAATACTGATGTTCGTAAATCAGGCGCGCGCATTTGAAATTTAGATATCGGAGAGAATTTTATTATCGGTGAGGTATGTAGCTCAAAATTTCGGGAAAATTTAGTAACCGCGCGTTGTTGCGCACTCCGCGGGCTAATTATAAGTTGCGCAATGGTATTGGGCAAATATGCAAAAATTCTGTCTACGTGCTTTTTTTCAGGCACCTCGCGTGCACCGAGACTTCGTACACTTTTTTATCAACGTCCGGCTTCTTCATGCATGGAAACCCTGAGCAATAATAACCTTCCTCCCCATTAATCTCGAAAAGCTCGTAATTGCTTCTGGGGAAGCACTCCTCCTTCGATTTCATAAACACGCTCGCTGTTCCAACTGTCCCGTCCTTTTCCACCTTCCTGATGGTCGTCACGTGCTTATCGCAGATCTTGCTCACACAAGATGTCGTCAGGAGCAGGAACCCATCGTCCTTAGTGTTCGTCATCGACATCCTCTTCAGGGGTACCCCGAATCCCTTACACTCCTCGCACACTTTTATGGACACTTCTATCTTCTTGTTCAGAGCGGAATCGAAGAGCAGACACGTGGCATTCGTCGCCGTGGAGTTTCCGAAACAAAAGCCGAGGTTTCCGTGGCCACCGGAATGAATCAGCGACTCGTCTTCTCGTCCCGTGTCCACTTCTACGAGGCCGAGGCGAGTGCCGTTGGACGCGAGCTGGGTTATCCGCGTGCGGCTGGTATCCGTCGCCACGTGGTAGAAGCATTCCGAACTGTCGTCCACACGTGCCATCGACCAAGTCAGCGAGTCGTCGGTCGTTGAAGCGAAGAAATTCGTCTCACCGTCCTTGAAATTATTTAACATCGATTAGATGCTTAGATACTACAAAAGTTTAAGGCATTGCAACTTACTTGAGCAAGGCGTTGTCCTTGACTGTCAAAACGAACCCTACATATCCCGTCCTCGCAGAGCATCGGGCTCTTGACGAAGAGGTCGAAGCTGCCGTTTCTGTAGGGCACGAGATCGTGCGACACGTAGTGAACGAAATTGACGTGCTCGTGCAGGACCGTCTCGAACTCTTGAGACTGGCACTTGCCGAGATCGACCACTACGAGCCTGATTCCACTCTCGGCCTTGTCCTTCTCGTTGTACAGCCAGGAGACGACGACCCTCGAGTCACCCAGACCCATCAGCCTCGTCTCCCAGACTCGGTCCTTCTCGAACATTAGGGGCAGCTTACAATTGATCTTTTCAACACCAGATTCGGATTCGAAGGTGCGCACGGTCAGTTCGAATTGTCCTGTCGAGTTGTCCTGCAGAATCGACGCGACTGCGATGCCGTTATCCAGTTTTGTGAATAGCGGTGTTAGACCAGGCGTCTGTAAGCCTAATTTTGCCGTCCATTCCGGGGTCAATGAAGTGTCGATGGTTATTGGCTGAGCTGTGACCTTGGCCAGGACCGCGAAGAGAAACGTGACTTTCGACAACGTGAGCATTGTTTATCACTGTATGTATACACTGAAAGGAAAAAATTTATCTTCGTCACTGCCTGCGCGGCGGGCGGAAATTGAGAGTTCGGAATGACGCGATAAATCAAATTTTTATTCTGGCAGGTTAACGAGCTTCAAGTTGGCGCTTTATTGACTTTTGAAAACATTTTTTGTTTAAAAGTGTAACAAATTTGTGCGAAAATTTTTCAATTTAAGTACAGTGTCGAAAATTTGGACCGGTGTAATTTATAGAGATTATTGGAATTCATGTTAATATTGTTTACGAAAATATCGCTATTGAACTCGAATAAAACATGATGTTAATTTGTGTTCGATTAAATTAAGCGGAGTATTTCATTCTATAAAGAACTGGAATTTAATATGGAATATATTTGTTGTATCAATAAAATACAGTTTGCAAATTTAATTAAGTTTCACTTTGTATTTGTTTCACAATTCTATATGTATTTAAAATAATTACTCACCATGTAATATTCTACAACTCGAAATATAATCAACACGATGTTTGTAATGAAATTTCGTTTATCCAAAGCAGTCAGTCACTAGTTGATGCCAGACTAACCGTGGATCCAGACGTGCAAACTTATAAATTCGGCTAGAAGTGCCGTTAAGGACCAGCTATGACGTAACAGCGTTATTAACCAATGAAAATCCCGTGATGATTTTGAAAAGCTTTTATATTTCTTTAATCGGCCGTGATTAACCCGGTAGTACCGATTCATGGTTGAATAAAAGACGACCTTTCTTGTATACTTTTGATTAATTACATCTTTTATTGTAGATACAGTTCTGATAGCTTCCTTATATGTCATAGATTTCATATTACTCATGTTAAATGACAATTTAAAAGACTATTAGCTATTTATATGTTCAGTGTACCACGTGAATTGCATTCAATTCGAATCTGATATATAAATACTTTAATATTTAAATAACGCATAATGGTCTATTTTAAACGCAGCTTCAATTATTTCTCTTAAACCTGATAAATGACTATTTGATTATTATAAAGTTTATTTTTGTAAACAGGGGTACTCGTTATCGTAAACATTTGTTAATAATTAAATAATTAAAAGCTGAAAATAAAATATTGAAACAACCTATGAAATATTGCGCTTGATTTTATTATTGGCATTAGTAACAGTAAAGCGAACGAAATATAAATAACTATATTGCTAACTTTTACAAGGACAATAAATTATGCATTAATTTGAATTTAGAAATAGTTATATATCACATTTCACTGCAATAAATAATAAATTCTTATTATTCTTGCTTTATCTTATTTCCAGTTTCCGTATTATGAAAAAAGTAATTATAACTGCAATAAAGTTAGTAATTTAATTTTCTACCTTATACATTACATGTTATACAGCTACATAAATCAGTCATTTATCTCTCTTTCAGAATTCCATTATAGATTCTAGAATTCTCTTTTACTATTCTTCTCCCTTACAACGAAACTTTCCTTAAAAAAATGCCCCTGTTTACAAAAAGAAACATTTTCATCACAAAACTTATCGATTAATTTAGCCCTCAGAAGCATCTGGACTTGACAATCTTATCGTACACTTCTATCTCGCCCTCCCTTTTAACGTTACACGCGTAGAATACGCAGATTCTCTCGCCCTCTTCGAAGAAGTTGAATTGCTGCTGCTTTCGAGGCATGCAGCCCTCGTCCTTGAACTTCTGGAAGGTACCGTTGAAGCCATCCGCGTCGAAACGTGTCAGTGTTATCTCGTGCTCCGCGCACTTGTCCCCGGCATTGGGACAGTTAACGGAGAGTAGGACGAGGCCACCCTGGGGCAAATTATGCACGGCGAGGAACTTGGCTGGATAGCCCAGGTCCAGGGTGATGTTGACGCTGGCGCGCAGGGTCTCGCCCATTTGCATGCAGTGAACCTCGTTCTGAGCGGACTCCGTGATGTAGCAGAAGCCGAAGAAACCTGCGGTTTCATATAACAGTAGCGATGAATTTAATATTATTCGATAGAAAATGAGAGATGAATTAAATAACATGGAAAACAAGGAATTTGAATGTGCATTGATTGAAGCGAATAATTATCGGCATTGCACATTATGAACAGAAAAACGAAGCTTTTGTCAGTCTTCGGACGAAATTTTGGATAAATGTTTTGACAAGAAAACTGCAACTCATTGAAAATTAAAATACTGTGAACTTTGGAATTCATACATAACGTTTATGTTTTTAAAGCTAGATAATAGCTTAGTTCATGCATGTTTTCCACTAAAATCAAAACATATTTAATAATCTATAATGTAATAGTGTTAATGCCGATATGGTAGAAATTTTTTAACGTTTATCGAAAGAATAACTTACCATACGATGACGAAATCTTAAGGAATCGCACCTTCGTGATAGTATTATTCTCAATAGCTTTAATAAGTCCGCCATTTGGCTCCAGTGATAATAAACTGACTTTGTTCTCCTGTCTGATGACTGAAAAGTATCCCTTACTAGATGTTGGTGATAGATACGTAAGAAGCCAGTCCTCACGATCGTCTAATAACGCAAACGGCGTGGCTTTGCCCAAAGACCGATCTTTCATGTCGAAGATTCGCTTGCAGATGAAAGTACCGCAGTCATCCTTGTTGTTCAAAACAAAGACATCAAAATGGCAGTTCTCCCTGTCGAAAAGGACAATAATATCAATAAAAATATAGAATCTCACGTATTACCTATCGAAATTAGTATAGAAATATATGCTTACCAGGGGTGAAGAACGATGAACACGCCACCAGGTTGAAAGAAATGATACCCCTTAAGAATCTCCGTCTTCGTGTACTGGCAGTCCGTCATATTAACGACGAAAATGTCCATCGTATTCAACTCCGGGTCGATGTAAAGCCTCATCACCTGGAATATTTCCATGTTGTTGGGCATCGAGCGCAGTTTCACATGCCTCGTCACGTGGCTCTCGTGATCGAACACCGGGAACCGACACGTGCTTTTCTCCGTCCCGTTGCCGACCCATCGTTCCATGAGGGCGTCGACTTTGTAGGCCGGGTCCTCGCTGAGTTTGAAGCTGATCTTCGTTGGATGATTGGCCGAGAGTAGGAAAAAGGCCTCGAGCTCGTTTTCGTTGTCCGCGCGCATGGTCTCCAGGTAGTTTTCGGTATCCTCCTTGTAACGCGTCAGCCGTGATTCGAGGTCGTAGTGTAGCAGCGTCAGGTTGATCGCGTTAGACACGCTGCTGGTGAGCAGTAGGATAACGAGTGGAAGCATCCTGGCTGATTTCAGCTGTTTTAAATATTAAAAAGATTTATTATGTAGCAAATGATTAATTGAAAAGAAATATTTTTATAGTTTTGTCTTAATTTCTTCAGTTTCATCAAGTTATTTTAAATTAAAAGAAAAGAGAAAAGAAGTAAAAATTCAGAAATTTGCAATGGCTTCAATATACTAACTAGAATCCAATGTTACCAACCCAGATAACATTGTGAATTTTAGACTATACATAAAACTGCATTTTGATAATGCAAAACAAGAGCATCGTTGCATTCTGCAGTTAAATATTTAGCATGCTGCAAAATTTTAAGCTGACATTCCGTAACATTTATGAATAGCGTTCAAACGAAACTTTTTTCGCACATACTTTTGAAATTCTGTGATCTATTCAGTCAGTAATAATATATCGTCGCACAACACGAAGAAAAGCCAATTTCTTAACTCGGACAAAGAAAAGCCAGTTTCACGCGAAAAAGGCCGTAGTATGGGCACCTTTTTTGCTTTTTTCGGGCGATACTGGCTTTTCTTCGTCTGGCTCTTCTAAGTTGGCTTTTCTTCGTATCGCACGACCATATATACTAACAAGGAGAGGGTCTGACAATTTCATCCGACGGGCCCTTTTTCTTAAGATATTGGCAATTGAATCCCAAATATCCATTATTTCTTTAAAAAATGTTCTCTCTTCTATTGAGTGTCATATTGCAAATATTTATGATAAGAAAACAAGCAAAAAAGATTATAAAAGTAGGCAGTAACAACTAAAATTTAAGCCCTGATTGATTAAAGAATATTGATTTTTCAGGAAGTTACAAGCAATCAAAGATAGCCTACGAAAATGGTTAAAAATTTGTCTTTATTTTAACTGGGTAAACGGATCGTATTTTTAACCATTTTCGTACGATATCTTTGATTACTTGTAAGTTCCTGAAAAATGAATATTTTTTCATGAAGCAGGGCTTAAATTTTAGCTTTTACTGTCTACTTTTATAATCTTTTTTGCTCGTTTTCTTATCTTAAATATTTGCAATGTGACACTCAATAGAAGAGACATCTTTTTTTTTACGAAATAGAGGATACTTGAGATTAAATTGCCCATATCTCAAGAGAAAGGGCCCATCGGATGAAATTGTCAGTACTGGGCTTCATTTTTAGGTACCAGAAATCGTCTCTCCAATGCCCGCTAAAATTCGTTTTCCGCAGGTCATACGCTCTCCTTGTAAGATACTTTTCAAAACCAGAAATAATTTAATAAATCAACCTATCAAATCTTTTTCGCTCTAATACAAAGATAATCAACGTGAAAATTTCACATTTTTTTCAACTTATAACAAATATTAGCTGAATACAGGTTTATCATTTTTAAATTTTCAAACTAGTTAATAGTATGCTTTATACGTCTCAGCACGCTTAAGTTTATAAACGTTTGAATATGCAGTATGAAATAAAAGGATAAAAGCGCCTGTAAAAGATAACATTTCTGACCTCGAGGAAAGAGATCTATATACCGGTCTTGCCATGCCAGGGAGTACAAGGATAAACCTGTATGCACATCGGGTTTACTCTACTGAAAGTATACATGCATGTATATACATGCATACTAGCCGCGAGATTTGCTACATAGTTTCCTAATATCGTTTCAACGTATATTTTAGTTTATTATTCTTATCTATAAAATAACTGTTACAATAATCGAAATTTTTGGAAAAAAACCCGTTAGTTTACTGTTTACATTTCAAAATCCACGTATGCAATCAAATATGCATTATCAGAAACTACAGTGAGCAACTCAAAATTGACGTTTATAAAGTTTATAAATGGTTAACCAACTTACCGTAAACCTCAGAAAAAAAATCCACCTTCCTAAACGCAACTATATCACTCAAACCAGCACTATTCCATTAAAACACACAAAGAACCAACACTTTTTACACTTTTCTTAAGAACTACTAACAATGCACATCACGAAAATCGATCGAACAAAATATAACTATCGTATTTTCGCAAAGACTGCTGAGGATGCTATCAGGCGGCCGCGGATGACGCCGCTAAACTCGCCGTAGCGGCCTTTTATGCGGACCTCATGCTACACTCGCTGCCGGGGTTGACTCGGTAAAAATCACACGGCGCGCACTGCAGCCAGACCGGTTTCGATGAGAGTTTTGACCCATCCGCCGGTGAACTCGGCGCGGCTGCATTCCTTTGCCCTTCCGCTCGTCTCTCTCGCTCTCTCGCAAATACGAAAATATTGAAGATATTTGTATTGTTTTTTTTAAATGTTGGATGGTTTATGTTATGAAGATTGGGTCTTGGGTTGTTAGAAGGATAGCGTAGCAATTACAAAAATAGTATGACGTCAATGCGTTTCATTGAACTTGACTGCAGTTGCTATATGCACTTCAGAAGTAATAAAAGGGATCTTCGTGCAATCATTTTATTGTGAAATATTATTTTAGAAATGCTTCATCAATTAATTAATTCGAATTAACAATTTTATTTATAATATTCAATCTTAACATATTTTCAAAATCAATTAAGGATGTATTGCATTCAGATTAGTATGAAGAATATATAAAGAAGAAGAAAAAAAGAAAACAATTTTTAACTTATAACGTACACTATAAAAATCAATTTATTTCATTATAAAAATCCAGTTACAAAAAGCTCCTTCTTCAATCACATCATCCAGAATGTATCTTATTCATGTCGAAGCACTTGATTCTCATATCGTTGGGTAACCAAAAATCTCCATCGCGCCTCTTCACGGTACACCCGTAGCTTAGGCAGATCTGTCCATCCTCCTCGTAAGGTGTGAGATACCTGATCGTCTTGGGCATGCACTCGTCGTCCAAAAATTCGTTGAACGTCGCGTGCGTCTCACTTGACTGAACCTTGATCATCTTGACCATGTAGTCATCGCAATAACCGATGGGCTCGCACTCAAGGGTGATGAGCATGAGGCCGCCATCCCTGGGCAGATTCAGCACGGAAAGGGCGCGAATATCACGGGGCACGTGTATCAGAGCACCAATCTTGAACTTCAGACTTTCGTCTGTCTGCAGACAGTGGACTGCATGCGTCTCGTTCTGATTCGTGTAGCACATGCCGAATTTTTCTGAAATTCGTGGGATTCGATGAGATTTAACAGTGAAAGTCTGCTTCGGCAATTCTATAGTACTTTTTGCAATACGTGCGCGAAATTGAACTTTACGCACGAAAATTAATTACGGTCAAGCGTACGCAAAAATATATACTTGGATTACATACATTCTCCAAGTATACCATAGTATAATCCAAATAAACAATGCGATCTTTGTGTTACGCACACTCATGCGTAAAATTTCAATTTCATGCATGATAAGTAATGTAAAAATTAAATTTTACGCATCCCAAACAATTGATAACATTGAATTTTATGTACATTAAAAATGCCAAAATATGCGTAAAATTAAATTTTTAATAATTCAATAAACGTAACTAGTATCATAAATATTTACTAACCATGCAAGGTTGACTTCTCAAACTGCTCCATGTTGTGCCAGTTTACTTCATCTGTCGACTTCAGCACGGTTCCAGTCTCCGACAAGAACAAAATTTTCGCGAGTGGGCCCTTCATCACGAGCGCGAAGTAGCCAATATCACCAGCCGGTCCAAATCTCAGCAGTTTCCATTCCTTCTGGCTGTCCATCATAGGGAAGGGCATGGGTTTGCTTACTGTACGCTGGCCCAGATTGAAGACGCGCTTGCACATGTAAGAGTTGCACTTGGCCTCACCGTTGAACGAGATAATGTCGAGTTTGCAGGTGTTTCTGCAAGATTAAAGTTCAGCATTCACTAATCACTAATTATTCAATCAAGAGAACTTACCCAGGATGAAGAACGATGAACGCCCTCTCATTGAACGGCGGATCATCAAAGTCCTCATCGATCTCTGTCTTCGTGTACCGGCAATCGGTCATATTCACCGTATACAGATCCGTGGTCACGTTGCTATCGTGGTTTTTAATGACCATGAATATCTCGAGCTCGTTCGCCAACGAGTACGCTGACAGGGTGAGCGCGCTGTTGTCCTTCTTAATCGCCGGGAACGTACAGAGCTTCTTACCGGGGCGCTCGACGATCGCGTCGGCCTTGAACTCCGGATCGTTGTAGCGTCGATGGAAGTGTACCTTCGTAGGCCCATTGATGGAGAGTACGAGAATTTGACTGTAGGGATTGCGATCGTTGAAGAGACGCGTGTCCTCCTGCGGATGGGCCGCCTCGAGGTCACCGAGGTGAACCTTGACGGCCCGTGAGTTGCGCACCGGCCATACATTCGTTGCGTAGGTGGTGTGCAGGAGGAGCAGAAGGGGAAGCTGAGAGAGATTTTGATGCAGAATAAATTTATGGTGAGTGACAGTGAAGGTAATTAGTAAAAACTTTATGTATAAAATTTTCCTATACTCAGGTGCATGATATTTTTTCAAATGTACTCCAGGAATATTGAGGCATTCGTAAGCATAATAAAATAAATTATTAATGAAAGTATGAATTGTGCATAAATACGATTTAGGGTGTTTACACCTATAAGAAATATTAACCTTTATATAGGATGTTGGAAAAAAATAGTTTGGACCTCGGGTGTACATTACTCCGCTTCATAAAAATGTCAAAAGAACAGATAGATATAATAATGAATCAAAATTTTGAAATTCAATATCAAAAACTATCTAAAATTTAACTAATAATAAGATAAGCCTTTATAAAAGAGATAGAAAATTATGTTCATATGTTTTTTACTTACAAATAATAGTGCCAGTATTTTCATTGCTGCAGTATGTAGATCGGCCTCTCTATACTCGTACGAAGTCCTCTTGGATGTCACTGTGTACAACTTGGCGTAGCAGCTTTTATTCCGATCTCACATGCAGGCTTTGTGCTTAAAAATTGTCAAAGTGAGACCGGTTTTACCAGCAAATAAACTGGGTGAAGAAGCATACTTGCATTTTTCTATGTGGACCCTTTATCGTGTTCGCTCCTTTTTTGATCAATATTTTTATTATACGTAGTTTCGTTATGCTTTTTTAATTGTCTTGTATAGTTCTGCTAATTATATAATAAAACTGTATTCGAAAAACTACTCGACGTAACATATTACATGCTATTAAACCGTATTCAAAATGGATTTTATGTTTTTATGAACAAATTACAAGGAAACTTTTTATTTTAATTTTGAAAAGAATATTTTACGTTATATATATAATATTAAATTTTGAATAATTATTTGAAATCGGAAAAATATTATTCAATATATTTACCATACTTATTAACGATAATTTAAACAAATTCAAATTTTGTTGTCCATCATTTACTTTTATGATATATTTTTTTTCTTCAATTGTTATTTTAACTATAATATTATTAATATTATTATTAATTATCATTAAGTAAATTTCTAATAAATTTCACACACATTTATAATTGATATTGACAAAGAGTATGAAAAACGTATGATCAAAAAAATGAAACAACAGTGTTTAATGACAAATGATGCAGTTATTTTATTTATCACAAAGAAATTTATTCAGCATTACATTATCTTTTCTTGCTCTGTCATGACAGCACATTAAAAAAAAGATGACATTCAACAACAATCTACAAACGAAGAGTTCTCAAACCCTTACAACGTACAAAAGCTTTTTTTGCAAATGAAACGATGAGCAACTATGACAAACTAATGAGTACACGGCTTATCATCTGAACCTTTTACATCCGACTTTGGCTTCGACATATCGAAGCACTTGGGGAGAAGGGCGCGGTCGGGCTTCTTTGGTGGGATCTCTTCCCTTCTTTGGTGGGATCCTGCAGCTGTAGTACATGCACATCTTGTCCTCATCCCCGTACATGGTCAGGTCGTATTCGCTCTTGTCCTCACAGTTGGAATCCGGATCCCAAGTTTGGAGCTTAGTCATCGACTGGTCTGAAGACATCTTACTAAGCTGAAGCTTGTAGCGCTGACAGCGAGGTTTGTCCTCTGGACAGCCCAGGGTGAAGAGCATGATGCCGCCATAACCAGGCATGGTGTGCATGGCGAATGCTTGAGGATTGAAGCCCATCTCCTGGGTGAAGTTGTACTTCTTCAGCATTTCCTCGTTGGCGCCGATCTGCATGCAGTTCATCTGCGTGAGCTCGTGGGTCATGGAGTAGCACATACCGATGTCACCTGAATGAGGTTATTTAAGTATTTAACAATTGTTTGACAACTGTACTTGACTAGTTGCCAAAATTTTCAATCGGGATTGAGAATTTTGGCGTGTATTTACGCGTATAAAATGTATTCATTGAGATCGTCAAATATTGCAGAATATTTGTCCCGCGCGAAAAATCTTAATACATGTAAAGAAAGTAAACTTACTGAACAAGGACTGCAGTTTCAAATCCCTAAAGAAGTTGACAAACGTCTCCATGGACTTGATATCGGCGCCCCCCTCCGTGAGATAATCGAGCCTAGCCTTGGTGTTGCTCTGGGTGAGAACACCGATGTATCGGTCTTCCCTAATGGCCATGAGATTATATAAGTCCCAATTAGGCGAGGCCTTGGGTATACCGTCGTTCAGCCAAGAAAACATGGTCGGATTCTTCATCAGATTATTCTTAATGTCGAAGACGCGCTTGCAGATCCACGTGCCGCAATCGTTAATGTTACCAAACGTGAAGATATCGATTTGGTCGGACTTCCTGAAAGTGGAAACGTTGAAGATAAAGCAATGGTGTATTCGTGGATTCATGGGAAAGAAAACTGAGGTAATATTTACCAAGGACGAAGAACAATGTATGCTTTTCCATGCTCAGGTATGTCCGAGAAGTCGATAGCCAGAACCTGAGTGGTGTAGGTACAGTCCATCATGTCCACGACGAAGATGTCGGTGGACGAGTCCTCCTCGTCGAATCTCTTCGTGATCACCAGGATCTCCTTGTCATCCATGGAATACAGATAGGTCTTTAGCTCGGTATACTCATGGCTGATAGCCGGAAGCACACACTCCTTCTTCTTATCGCTGTTGGAGTCCAGCTGACGGATGATGGCATCACCCTTGTACTTCGGATCTCGCAGCTGTCGCTCGCGGTACATCACCATCGACGGCCTGTTCCAGGAGATGGTCATTAGGGACTTAAGATCACTCTGAAGGTCAGCCTGCGACAGCTTCTTCAGCAGACCCACGCGAGAGTGGGACCTTAGGTGGGCTGGTACCTCACTCGGCAGGTCGTCAGCGACGACAACCTGCCAGAGCAGCAGCAGGGGTAGTACCTTAGCTAACATGGCGGTTGGCTCTGAAAATTCGTAACGTTTGAAGAAAATAATGAAGAAAATAATTATGTTGATCAAACCAAGTAGATGATTTGCTTGAACAAGTGATTAAATTCTAGCTATTTTCCCAAGATCACGAAAAGTTGTTCAGAAACTATCAGGGAGAGGGCTTCATCAAAGCTAAAAATTTATAAACCCTTGAATTGAGAAAAAAGTTATTTGTTCCAAGCAAACCTTATTAGTGTAAAAACCAAAACGGGAACTTACAAAAGTACTATGATACACAAAACGTTTCTATATCGCTCTAGGCAATACGCGCAGCAAGAAGAGAGTTGCCTTAGATGCAACTGGACATCTATGCGCCACAAAACACGCGGTGGATGCTTTTATACCATCGCAGCGTAAAGGAACAAATTTTTTTGCGTGCATTGAAGAGGAGACCGGTTTCACCGGCGAATAAGTCGGTGCAGAGATATCAATTTTTTTAATTAGGGTTGCTTATGCTTGCGCACCTATACTTTACCTTGGAGCAACGGCCGGTCCCCCTTGACGTCATAGTCAAGGCTATGGCGTATATTGTCATCTGCAAATCAAATTTTCCATGGTGAATGGTATATGGGCATGAACGTGATCAATGAAAAAGTAGATTTTTGTATGGGTTTATTATTATACGAAAATTTTACTTTTTCAAAATAATAAAGTTAAGCTAATTTATATCGGATCAATTTATAGATAAAGACAAGCCATAACGAAAACTAATGGAACACGTGAGCGTGGGATGAAGCAAAATACCGCCCTTGCACTGTATAACACAGCTGAGTCAATCATTATGGTAACCGGTTCCGCAAGTCGCTAGTACACTAGTGATAACTTGCAGGTTTTGTGATTTATTAATGTTTATTGAGCTGGATAATATCGTAATGGCTAGAGCGAGTACAGTAACATAGGTAACTAAAAAAAAATTGCAGTGAAATATTGTTAATGAACAGCGAGTAACAAAATATTTGACAATGCTGTGGTTTTTGTTAGCCTAAGAAATCGGTACTGAAAACAAAACAACTAATAACATTAAACACTGAATTTGTCATCAAAATATTGTTAACGAATTCTAAAAATGTTACTTTTTGTAGTCATTACATTCTGCACGTTGAGAAATCATGATGGAAATTTTCCACTTATTACCAATAATTATTCAAATTACATTTAAGATAAATATTTATTAAGATTTTTCTGGCTCAATTAATATCCTAGACAATACCTATTGTCATTATTTTTACAATTCCCTACTAGCATTTTCGATAATATCATCACCAGCGAAAATATTATTTTCACGTTTCACCTATAGCGCAAAGTTCAAGCTGGCCATTTAAAAATGTTCTCGATGGGACCGGTTCTGCTGATAAATAACATCCATGGTGTGCATTCGGACCATAAGTTTTGTTATACGATTGCCATAATCGCGATTTTTGCACTAGCGATCGTTCGCCACGCGATTCGCAATAAAGTGAGATGCTCGAACGGCTTGAATTTTTGTTTCGCACGAATGGAAACCCTGTCGAGATGAAGTTTATGTTAAAAGAAATTTAATCACAGTAAATCTTCAAGTAAGAACGAACCGGTGTTATTTAGGTACTCATTGTAAATTGCGTTATATAGGAAAATTGTTAAAAATAGTCGTGCTACCTGGAAAACCTCAGTTATTAGTTAACAAAATATAAGAAAGTCTAAAGCAAGCGCTAGATGTTGTTACGACTGATGATCATTAGCAAAGTATCATGGGGTAATAATGTAATCGACGAAATTTTCGAACCCTAAACAAAGTAATTACTAAATATTTCTATAACTAACAAGTTTAATCCTCATAAAGATATTTCACTCCCGACATAACATCACCAAAGTTATTTACCATTGCATCGCACGTTCATTCTTTATCAGTAACCATAATAAAACTACTTACATTCTTTCCACATTTATCAACGGCGCTCCTCGTCATTCCCGCACGCATACCACCCATCACCAATTCGCTCCGACAATTTTTCTCTCTCCCCCGCACCTACCGCCACAGGCGGAAAAAAAGGCCAAACCACCCCCTAAAGAAAGGAGAAAAATCAAGCATTCCTATATACTCCCTCGGCGAGCGTCGCGAATAATACATGATTCATGATCAATCGGGTATAGCAAAGCTCGCGCAGTGCATCCGCGGATTTATCGCATGCAAATGCGCGTCGCGACGTCGAATTACCGGCTTCCATTTGTGCCGCCCCCGCCTCCACCTCTCTCTTGCTACCCTCTATTGACTTAATACTCGGCATTATACGTCTTCATTTTTCTTGCGCGCAGCATGTGTATCGGGGGCCGGGCTCCGGGACAAATGAGAGGAACTTTAGATACGAGCGCCCGATATGCGGCCCCGCGTGTTTGCCCTTTATTGAGGGATGCTTGCGAGAACGGAATTGATGTTTGCACCCGGAATTAAGCCATTTTTATTATTATTCTTTTTTTCTTCTTGTGCTTTCGTAGTAAAATTTGTTTTGAAATTAATTTGTGATAGCAATATCTGAATGTCACGCCTTCTGTTTTATTATCACAATGGGTGGTAAAGAAAAACCAACGAACAAAGAACTCGCATCTCGAAATCAATGTAAAATTCGCGAAACGTCTCGCGCAATCAAATACGCCCGGAGGGAACGTCTGCGAATGTTTATCCGCGCGTGCGGCTTTTGTGTGTCTCGCGCGAATCCTCCGGGAAAGGGAACGAGGAATCTGACTCGTCGAGGGTAATCGAATGATTCGTTTGTCAAGGGGTAAGGGAGTGTCTGTAGCATTGTTGCGGTTGCTGGCTTGCGTGCATGCGTATTTATAAAAGTTTGCATGGCTAATGAGGGGATAAGGATTTCGGTTCTGCAGATATGAATATTGTCGACTGTACGTTGAAATTTTTTGACGTTATAATTTGATTCAATTGGCAATTATATACTTGTTACTCTAACTTTGTTCTTTAATGGTGATATTTTAGATATTCGAAAATCAATTTTAGTTTAAATTTGTTATTGATTGTTAAGTTGACGATTTTCAAGACTTTGACATATATATTTGCCTGTAAAATTTTAAATATCGTGTTATTTACTTTAATAATAAATTAACATAAATCATAGCTTGTTTCGCAAAAGTCTTCAGTATGATAAGTCAATCTTTCCCTGTCCTCGCTGTCCCCATATTTTGTGTCTGGTTTCTCAATCAAGAAAATTCTCGAACATTCGCATTTCTCACGACATGCAAATGTCAACAGGAGAGGCAAGCACTCTTAGAACTGTAATAACCAGAATCAGATTATGTCCTTTGAATATTTCATTAAGTATTTCATTTTGCATTTTTATGAGAATCAAGCTGAACAGCAACGATAATGAAGCAGAATGGAAACCTAATTTAAGATAGAATTAAACTGTACTGTATTCTCTACACTTATTCAATTATAATATATAATCAACGAATTTTGGAAATGAACTCCAAAATTTAAATTCATATAAGACTAAATAGGGACACAAGATCTTGAATATTTCTTAATTAACAGTAATTTTAATTAATGGTTAATTTTTCTTAGTATCGGTGTTGTATTTATAGCAAAGAAAGTTTTTCTTGTTGTAAAGAGGCCAAATTAATGATATTAATATTGTTAATGAGCAACATTATTGCCAGAAGATGAAAATGAGAAAGTGGTTTACTTTCATTAAACGTCTGGCATAAACAACATGGATTATTACTCAGCAGTCAGTTAATCCTTTTGATTTGTACAAACTATTTTTATGTAAGTTAGGTTTTATGTAACTATATGAATGTCCATAGTAAAAAAATCTAAAAATTTGCATGTTCTTAACAAGAAAATGACTAATTTTATTAATTCGAATACTGGAAAAGGGAAAAATTATTTTAATTTACATGAACCTCTGATTTTGCAAAGCAAAAATAATTTAGGAGAAAAAAAAATAAGTGAGATTATACAGATACTTACAGAATATTACAAATTTACATTTTCGTAAATCAAACCAGCAATTTTTAAACTAATAACGTAATGCGTATCCATATATTACGTGTTATGAATTATGCTGGTAATGTATGTACGTTTATAATATCATTTCAAATATGAAAATTGAAGGGAAAGTTGACGAAAATACGAATTTTACGCTCATAATATTTTGCTTTCAAGTATGATAACTTTGATATTATTTATAATTAAAATTTGTGATTTTAATATTAACTTCAATCAAAATTTAACAAAATAAAAAGAAAATTTTATCTTTTCTTTACTTAAAATTCTAAAGAATATTGAGTTAGCCGTACTCCACAGTAATTATCAGCTTTATATCGTTACAGCATAAAAGTTGATTATACTTTAAAACGTTACGATATCTGTTCCTAGAAATTTTGTTGGAAATTTATACTTCAACAGCATACAATGTCGTTCGCTCACCAGAAACTAATATAACAAAGTACAAAGGGGACGTTGCTATTTTACCTTACTTCGTACATCATAACCAACTTAATGGAGCACAAAGAAAAATCAGTATATACCTCCACCAGCCCACCGACAATCGATCATCAAACGAGCCGATAAACATTGTCTAATATCAATCATTTACTCACTGCTCCCCTTGCCACGCGTAATTTTCTCATCGCCACGCGAGATATAGAGAGCAATCCGGAAGGTCAACAACAACTGCGCGCCTGCGCGCTTGCCGCGAAGATTAATCCCGCGACGATAAACGTCGCACAGGCAGACGTATTGCCACTTACATCTCGCCTTCTCTCTCTTTCCCTCCCTCAGTATTCTTCTTTTATTTATGTCGCTGTTACGCCGTATTTATTCGGGCATGAAAATTCAGGCTCCGGGACAATTTCGTTCGAAGCTCGCGCGGGTCGGAGAGAACGACGAGAGGAGACATAAATTCGGACCGCGTGACTTTATTCGCGCAGCGTATATACGGCGAGGTGATTACAACGCGAGAGCGCGCGGGGCAGTTTCTGTAGCTTTAGATATTTGCAATTGTAAACGTGGAAACGTTAATTAAGCTGTTGGGGAGAGCCAGATCGGCAAACACTTTATGAAAACGCTGGGAGAAATTTGATGAAATATATAGTTTAAGAATTTTTGTAAAATATTTTTCCATTTTTTAAAAGTTTTTCTTATCGTACACAGTCAAAATTGTGCATTACATTTTCGAAAATGGTGTTTTTGGATAAAATAAGTGTAATTTTACATGGAAAGTACCAAAAAAAACATGGCACGTAACAAGGCATTAATGAATTTAATTATGGCAATTAGTCGAAAAAGACGTATATTCAGATCTTTTTCATTAAATTTTAAAAACAAAAAATGTATGCATCGAAATACCTATGTTCTTTCGTATAGTAAAATAAGAACACCTAAATTTCTTTCACTCATTTTTCATTTTTGAACGTAGGTATATTAAATTTGTTCTAAACTTACTCATCCAGTAATATTTAATCAAGACTTACTGTGATATTTAATCAAGACAATACTGGGATATTTAATCAAGACTTTAGTTTTCATTAAATAAATCTGAAATATCAGAGAAAAAGGATCGGTGGTTGTTTATCTATCTATTACCAACGGTAGCTGACTTTGACTCTATAACAAAATACGAACATTTCTTAGAACAGACATCACCTTACTCTAATAAGTTTTTATATCCATTTATTTATATGTTTTTAATTTATTTTACGGGCAATAAGCCCTTGAGTGAATAATACGAAAATAAAAATTACAATAAAAAATTATCAAAAGTTAATTATAGAATCTACAATAAAAGAAATACTTGTTAAAGTATGAAGAATTGCTGAACCGAAGAAGGAATATATAACATATTACCATTGCGAAATTATATTACCTCAAAAATAGCTCAAATACTCCACGAATAATTCGGTAGCATCGCAAATGCCTCGCATACAATACCGACGAATGCATCACCCCGCCCCCAACACACATAATACCTCACATTCCACGTCGTCGAAAACATCAGCAGAAACATTTTCCATGTCACGCAGAGACACCGCTGGGAATATCCGTCCCCTCTATCCTAAAAAATTACCATCGACGTGGTAGCGCGTGGCTTTTCACGCGGGTATATAACTCGCACCTCACGCTAATTCCCCTCGATCCCCTCCTCTCTTCGTTTTTTCCAGACAGTGCAGGGCAAACTAATGGAGCTTCGGTGTTTCGGGGTCAATTGATTTAGCTCGCGAGCGCGGGTGCGACTTTGATTTTAAGCGACACAGAGCCGGGGCTCAAAGCGGCCAATTCGATTTGGCTTGGCGAAATGTGCAGCCGGCGAGGAATTTAGCCTAGCTTATGATGAGGCGAAAAAGGGAGATGCGTGGGAGATAAGAGGGGAAAGTTTCATAATACGTGATATAATGAGTGTTTGAGTGGATTTTCGCGATGGCAAAAATTTTGAATTTTTGATTTTGAAATGATGGATATGGGATTACGAACTTTGCTTTCAGGAAAGGGTGATCCAGTTTCTGTAACGTAAAAGCTTTTTTGTTACACGTGGATTGAAATATAATGTGTTCTAGCAGTCAGTGCTTGCGATATAGAATAGCCGAGACAGTCGATAATATTCTTAACTTTGTTTTAATTTTTTATAACATGGTGATGTGAATTATAATTAATTATAATCGTTTCTATTCAAGCGAGCCTTCGAAACTCATCATTTCATTAGTTGCCGTAGAATTAAGTTTATATATTATTCCTAAAAATTTAAATTTATTTAAATAAAGTTTTACGATAAATGATTTTTAAATATGATTTTAAAGTATCCTCTTTTTTGGATTAGAAAAATATTTTAAAACTTTTACAACTAATACTTCACACAGCTAAAATCCTATCAAAATTTTTTTACCTATCCTAATCCTTTAACAACCCTAAACTCCACACACCCTTACCGCATTCAATTCACCGTCACTTCCAAACCAAAAGAATCTCCCATAAGCCTGCCACATAGGCCTGCCATGTCCAGTAGGCGCCGAATCCGCGCGCTAACGAGGTTTCCTTCACGTCGCCCTGTAACCGCGACCTGCCGTCGGCTCGTTAAGCGTCATCGTGCGGCTCTGTTTATGCGATGCGGCTAATTCCGTGGCAAGAGTGACAAGCGACTGGACGGATGGATGGACGCGAAATGAACCGCGACGGACGGACAGACGACGTGTATGCAGGTGAGTTTTCCACTGGATTGATGGCAGAGATGCGAAATTTCGAGCTTGAAAAATTGTTTTTACGAAAATTTTTGGTGGTTAAGGGTGTGGCTGATTGATGGGGTGGCGGCGTGAGCTTAGAAAATACGTGGTGGAAAAAAATGTTGCGAATGTAGTGTGTTGCTATATAGGAGAATATCGATTTTAATTATAAAAAATTATAAGTTCTTCATTTAGAATTAAAATAAAACATCGTATTATGTTTATTTGGCTAAAGCAGGATCACGATGTTCATTTCAGGGCAGAAAAAGTGTATTTAAATACCAACGCTTGCACTACTTTTATATTTTTAAAAAATTTAATGAATTTCAATGCAAAATCTTTTTTCAAACTTTTAGCTAGTATTAAATTCTTTTAATTAAACGAATTTTATCAATTAAAAAATCCAGAACCAAAATTAAAAGACCTTATACTTAACACCAATTAGTGGCCTCAAAGCCAGCAACGGCATAAACCCCAAATGACCGCTTTTAAAGCGTAAATGAAAATCAAGTATTCTCTTAATAAATTCCTCTCGCGTGGCTTAAAAAGTGCATCAAAAATTTTCACTGGTATTAGCCGTTCATTTATAAATAATGTGTGGGATAAAACCGAGATATTAACAAAAGCTTTCACCTTTTTCAGTAACATCCACATACGTGTGATAATTAATGCTCATTCATCGGAATATTTGCATTGCCAAGATTTTTCTTTGAATTATTATTTATTCATTATTATTTATAAATTATTTGGCTATATAGAATAATAAATTGTATGGCTTTTTATTATACCTCACGGTCTTTTAAATATATATATATTTCGCATAATTTTTAGTTTCAAAAATTTTTCTATTTCAACGGACGAAATATTACGATATATTTCTCATTACTCTTCATCAACTATATCAAGCTTCAAGCAGCGATAATTAACACCCCGCCGACAATAATCTCGCTTTAATTCACGCGACAACGTTAACCGGCAGCGCGTTAATTATCAAAGGGCATTCCGCGGGGGCCCGGCACGGCGCGCGTCTTCGCGGGATGATTCGCGTTCCGCGCATTCACTGCATGCTACGGCAGGGGTTGAAGATTCTCTCTCTCCCTCTGCTGCTACTAAAACGGAAAAAGGTGTCGCAGAAAAATTTGGACGGCTAAACCTGGAAGAAATGTGTTCATTGGATGGAGCTTTACGCTGTTGTCGCGATAAACGGGTAAAGTTTTCAAGTTGCGCGGATTATTCTTAATTGGATGAAATTATTGTGAAAATCTTTTCATGTGCGTCATTATTTTATTCACTTGCGCTTCGTTCAGTTTAATATTGGAGTTCTAAATCGATACTTTTACTTTGAGCTTTGGAAGCAATGTTGATTGGCAGAATAACGAATCATTAGTGAACAAAAATATATAGATAAATTAAATTAGTTTAACTCTTAATAAAAGAAACAATAAAATTTATAAATCAAAAGAAAACAAACAATTATAATATCTACTTGTAGGCCACAGCCCTGTAAAATATATTTAAGATGAAATAAAATGAAAAAGAAATAACTAGTTCTACTCTTAACACAGTTCATTTAAGTTGGAAATGGAATGTTCGCTTCACTTACAACGTTATCTGTAAAAAAAGTGCTTCAACGGAAAAGAGAATTTTCCTTTTATAAAGTGGAATTGGCAGCAGCTTTAGAACAAATGGAGTTTCTACTTTTCAAAAAAGTACTTCTATAAACATTTTCATTAACTAAGTAAATATAACATATTTTATAAAGTAGCTTGAAGAAGGTGATGTTTTTTTAATGCATGATTTAATTTTTTGAAACATTTAGTCAGTCAGTGCAGTTTAAAAAAAAAGAGAATCGACTTTTCAAAAAGGAGAATCTCCGGCTTTAAAATAAAGTAGAAATAAAAGCAGGATTCCCTCTTTAAAAAGAAGATTCTCCTCTTTAATATAATGTTAATTTTACTTATTTTTTATGTGATACGAACGTTTTTCTAAAACAGTTGATTTAACTAATGCGAAACGGTCACATTAACTTTATCTTTCTTCCACTTACATCTCTAACAAATATTTCGTTAAATATCTTACTTTCACCATCACAACCAAGATTACGCTCGAAATTCCCTGTAAATTTTGTCCAACATCGTATAAAAACACCACTATTCCAAAGCAATCGCATCTCCCAAACCGCCTATTACACGCGCTCGCGCATTATCCAATCAAACGCGCAGCTTTTGCAATCGTTGCGCGCGCGTTTCGCATCCTAGGTATATATCTCACACGCGCTCGCGCGCAAATCGAATAACACGCGCGCAAATGTTTGCCGGTCCGAATCGAGTTTCGAGTTTGGGCTTTTACACCGATCGTCTCGTTTCGTTCTCCTCAGCTATAGCGCGCGGATAAACTTTTTTACGGCCGACGAATCGCTGCAACGCCGGTATACGTCCGGGGGAATATTTTACGCCCTCGTTTTCTCCCGGCCGTTTCTGTATTCTTTCGACTATCTCTCGTGTGTATGCGTGTGTTATTCATTCGGGCTGTCTGTTGAGTCGTCCTTTTTCTGCTTTGATTTGAAGGTGTAGAAATGCCGTGGAAGGGTTTGGAAAATCTTAACAAAAATAATAAAGTGTGCGGAACAATGCTTTTACATACAAAATAAGCCTCGTAAGAACTATTCATCTCGGTTATAAATCTTATATTTTGTATCAAAAACTTCATTCAATGAATATTAAAAGTGTTATATTAGCAATCCATCTTATAAAAACCGCTCGACTGAGAGTAAAACAGTTTGTAAATTAGAAGAAAAGTGAAAAATATAATTCCACTCCTTTCAGTAAACGATTCAAACATTTATATAACGTATTTAGTTAAAGTATAAATACTAATTAAAGTAGTTGAAAATAACTCAATGCACTCGAACAAGGGAAATTCTATTATTTAGTGCACCGTAACTTGCACAAATAAAGGTATATTACAGTTTCTATCAAGCATTCATTCTAATATACCCGACACATGACCCACAAACTAACCGCATCATTCACGACATAAAACAATAACCAAAAAAAAAGCAAACAACCAAAAGCACTTCCCTCGACTCCAACTAACCCCAAGCACTTGGATTCGAAAAGAGTCGCGCATCTCTTTCTCTCTAACGTGCGTATAAATCTCGCAACCCTTTGCCGCGCCTCGCCTCTAATCCGCCCCAGCATTTTTCTCCGATCCCCGAGGCGCGGCGCGAAATTGAAGGCCCCCGGGGGAGACGTCGAAACGGAAAAAGGCTTTGTGGCTTTTATGAAGATGGCGAGCGGACCGTGAGAAGAACGCACGTATGTGCGCACATTCGGATTGGCCGTATATATTGCGTCTTTGAGGTGCGACTCGGTCGAGCTGAAAAAGATTTCTTCTCGTTTCTTGCTGTGTAGTGGAAAATTTTATAGCTGTATATGCAGGATGAAAAAAAATGTAAATTTCATGATAAGTAGTAACATGTATAATAATTAATAAGTACGTGTTAAAATTCATTCATTTGGGTCAAATAAATACATCTGTTTTCTAGTTTAATAGTTGTCCAATCTTAAAATGAATATTGAAGCTATTAAATGTAGTTGAACGATTTCTATATTATGTTTTCTCTTATATAATTTATGACTACATCCAACGTTTACTAGAAGTTTAATAACAGTAATCATAAAAAGCTAAACGATTGTAAATAATAAATAAAATTTTCGTATTCTATTGCAACAACGCCATGGAAGAAGATTAAAATTTTAATAAGCTGCATACAAATCAAATACAATTAACTTCAAAGAACCTCACGTCCAAGTGTCTCAGCATTTCTTCCACAATCGTTTCCAGCTTCTTCACAAATTCCTCCTATAAAATTTCTCGCAATTACCTACTACGCTTCTCCGTTAAGTGAGTAACGCTAAGAAATTGCTGAAACAAAAACCAGCCCTTTCTCTGACACGATATGCGCCCATCTTACCTGCGAGTGTCACGTTCACTTGAAACTTGAATACCTCTTGTGTCCCTCGCTCTCCACTTACCTTCGTAAATTGCACGCTGCAGAAAATGAGCATAGGAGGTGTAGGAAGGGGGAGGGATTTATTACAAAGCAGCAAACGAAACCAGTGCTTTTACATTTTATTCGTATAATTTATTCTCCGATAGTTCCTCAAGAGTACACACACGGAGAGAAACGGCGCGCGGCAATTCACGTGATATATATATATTTATCTCGCAATCACAGAGATAAAAGTCATATTACGAATCTCACGTACATAGCTCTTGACACGCGCGGCGCATGATAAATTTTTACACTATATATTGGGGTCGAGGGGTGTGTGTCTTGTTCTCCCACCCACTCGACCGGAAACAAAATCTCCTCTCTCGCAGTGATTTATTTATTTTATTTCTTTTTTTTTTGGTTTGGCGAAATGTCGTGCACACAAATCAACACAACGTCGATATACACACAGACTCGCGCGCGCGCACCGACGACTGTCGGAAAAATATAAGTGAATCGTGCGGTAATGTCCCTTATACAACTGCCGTAATCTGAGTATACAATATATTTTGCATTATCCTTAGAGATTTACGCTCGTTTTATCTTTTTCAACACTTGGATAATCGCAGTTAACGTGTTATCTTCCTTTTTTTATATTTTATCGTTTTATAATTTACACTTGTTTGACTTTATCGCTTGGAATATAGCGTCTAAACTCGTTATCCGTTTTACTCGATCGGGAGAGTTTTAGCGTATTTTATACATCTTTAACTTCGTTAAAAGTGTCCTGACTAGAATTGGTTTTTTATACCTATTTAATTTATTATACACGTAGAGTAATGAACATAATGTGCACTTAATACGTATTATTTTAATCCTTTGGAATAAAAAGTATAACGCTTTGGTGTCTCGTAATTTCATCATTCATGAAATAATTTGCTATCTTGGAAAACGTAAAATATCATGAAAATTTGCTTCATACTTTAGATCATTTATGAAGGAGTCAAGGATCGTTACATTTATTTCCTCTTTTTTATCTTTGGCAGTGGTAAAAATCAGTTTTACTGAATGAAAAACGCTAAAACTTTATAATTTCTGTCGTAAAATCTACAGCAGATAATAAAATCTCCAAAATTTTTACATTAGACTTATTCGATAAAGTTTTCATGAAAATGTTGGCTCAAGTAATCAAATTGTATTTTACTATCAGTCGATTTATAATAAAAGAAATCCAGCATTTTTCGAATTTTAAAACTTTTTTGAAAACATTCCACGCGTACCTTCTAAAGCGTAAAGTTCAATTGCGCCTCAAATTCATGGGTACGAAGCGAACAGCACTTTTCTCATTCTTTTTGTCATACATATATCTATACGCACGCGAGTTTCGGAAACTTTCCCCCCCTCTAGCGCTGGTGTGAAAATTTGGCGATGGATCGGGCTAACATAATTAGGCGGTTAAAAGTTAATTGTAATGAAATTTTCGCCGGGAGAAACTTTGTTCAGTGGCTTTTTCCGGCAAATTCCCGTCTACATCGCGGGGCGCAGGTTATTTTAAATACCGGAAATTATGATTATTACAATGTATTATTACTGATATTAAAATTCACGAAAATTAACATAAACTCTGATAACGATCTCACTGAAATTGCGGCTGCTTCAAGGCTGTATTACTCGTAAAAGTTTTATTAAAACTTAGTTTTTGACGTTAAAGCTATGATAAATAATTGAACGGAGTAGTTAATTAAGTTTTACTTCCCACTATCTATGCAAAAACGTAATTTGAATATTCTAAGCCTTAAAAAAAGTATATATCGAAGAGAATTAAACTCAGATCCATTACTCTATAATTATACAGAAAACAAACTGCATTTCTGTCAAAATAACGAGAACGCAAACTTTAATCAGCAACTCGAGGCACAACAACTCTGAAAACCCAGTAGCTCTAGTTGAAACCGTAACGCGCAATACAAGCCTAGCGCGCAATGCAAACAAATTCCGGCGTAGCGTCGGGAATTTCGCAAAACCCGGCAATTCCTTCCACTACGCTCCGCGAAAAAGCCCTCGACAGAGCCGGCAAAAGGTACACACGTCGCGACGATGTAGGTGGAGAGAGACCGAGCGAGGGAGGAGAGTGGGAAGGAAAAGCGCAACCGCGGATTCCCGGAAATTGGATTTCCGTCGATTATTTGAAGAACTCGCGAAACGCGATCGCGCGCCAGGCGTAAAATTGAAATATCCATCGGCTCGAGAGTTCACGCCTCGGGAAGCGCGGCGCCACTTGAATTTCGATTTTTATATATAAGGCGAGATAGAGACTCGCGCTAGCTGTTTTGGCTGACTTTTTTTCGGCTTTCTGGACCGTGAAAATGAGCGAGGGCTGCCCTATATGGAATATAAATGAGGCTGTTTATTTTAGGATATGACGGTGAGGTCGGTGAGTATGTTTTTTTTTTAAGGGGGCTTGTTACCGACCGAGTTAATCGCACAGTTTTTAGACCGTGAAAAATGTAAAGTGTATAAAATGTATCGCTGTGCATACGCAATCATAAAATACTTGATTATTTTGTGAAATTGCAGTGTTACGATATACGTTCAAGAATTAAATGTAAACACGGTCAATGTTGACTGGTTTAAATCGAAACTTCGTTCAAATATGATATTTGTGGGATTTCGAAATATCGACTTGAATCGTTCTAGAACAGTCACGTATTGCATTAATACAAAAGTGTACAAGTTACTTATTCCAAATTATCGTAAGACAATTTATAAATATTAAAAGCTGTATATTTCGCTCAATCGGTAACAATTGACCGTAAGCGCCCCCCACAAGACTTTGCATTTTTCAAAAGACTTTTTGCTTTATGATTGACACTCAATAAAGCCCGAGAGCCGGCACGGAACTTGAAAATGGATGGAAGTTTCAATAAAAGTGATACCTCGGAAAAGGCGCCGGGAAGCGGAAGGGAAGAACAATGAGACGCCCGCGCTCGCGAAAGAGAGAGAACGCGGGATAAATAAAGCGACGCTTCGTGGTCGTCGAAGTTTCGGAATTTATCGGCGAAAGTTTCCGCGCACGAGGGAGACGTGGTTCTCTATTTTTATCTCTCTCGACGTTGCATAATTAATAAAGCGGCAATCGAAATGACGACGGTGTTGATAGAGGATTTTCATCATGAAATTTCGAGGCGTCGTTACGCTAAAGTGGTGGCAGAACGTGGTTCAGAATAAAAATGAGTGTACGTTATTCTTTATTTATCATTATTTTAGCAAACGACGATGAACATTTTATACGATTCGCGAAAGAAAATAACTCACCAACTTCAAGTTTACATTGAATTTATCTCGACTCAACAATGAAGGGGAACCCAACTTTTACTAATTCTAACCAAACAATCCCATGAATTTTTTCCGAAAAATTACGAAATAAAATCCGTCTAACGAGAGACCCGCTTTCACCGTTCCTCTTTTCTCTTCCCCGGCGAGCAATTTTCCCGACGACCTTCTTTTCTCTCTCTCTCTCTCTCTCTCTCTCTTCTCCCCGACGCGAAAAACACAAGACGACGCGGACGCGCGAAATACACCGGCGGCAAAATTAATGCAGTCACTTCCGAGGGTAAACACGAGAGGAGGTAGGTAGCTCGCTGCAGCTAGCACGCCTTTCAATCGCGTCGCGTATTAAGTTCCCCCATTAATCGAGCGCTCGCGTTATATAAGTACGCCGCCAGTCTCCGTATATACGCTGCTCCTATTTTTCCTCCGACTAACGTCGCCGTCGTCGTCGTAGTGCTCGTTCCGCGAGTTCCACGGCGGGTGTATATGTGGGAGGGTTTGGGTACTCCATCGTCGCTCGCGTTAAGGTCTAGTGAGCTTTTCTCCGAGAATTTCTACCCGGATTTTTCTTCTCTTTTGGGCGGGAGGAGTGGTTTTGTGCTTTTTTGGGTGTTTTTGTATGATTCCATTCAAAGTCATCAGAGTTTAAATCATTTCATGTACAATTGATGCGAAAAATATATTTTTATAAACATTATAATAGTAGGTATGTAAAAAGTATGAGCAAGCTTCTTACAGTATTCTAGCACTGCGTGAAAATATTAAAAGTTGCACTCTGCACAGCTTTTTGTAAACATTCATCGCTACGTTTACTTCATCGGATAGTTAAATTTAGCGCACCTAGTGCAAAAAACACCATTAAAAGCAAAAAACAATCGTCGTAACCTTTGCCTCTTCCATGCAAAAGCCAACATTTTCACTCCAGCAGCAACTCGCGCCCGGAAAATCATTCCGAATCAGCTCGGCTATCCGTCACGGTCTTTACACCCGCTCGAGTCGAAAGATGAAATTTTCCCCTTTTCTGCAACTCTCTTGCGCGAACATTTCTCTCCCGGCGGGCTTCCGTTTCCGCCTTGCGCGCTTGCATATACAGACGGAGCAAAGGTGTCAGCAGCAGAAGCAAGCGGCTCGTGAAATCCGTCCCTTTTCGTCTCGCGCCAAGGCCAACGTTTTCGCCTGCGCGTATAGCGGAGTAATGAGGGTGGATGCACTCTCTTGAATAAAAAAATAAAGAATAACGTAGAGTTTTGTATATTGATGTACAACAACGAGAAAGAAATGTATATACTCTTGTAGCATTGAATTTTTTAAACTGTTTTATAAGCTGTTTTTTCAACAATTATTGCGGTGTTGAGGCAAATTATTCGTGCATTTGCAAACTGTGTTTTTTGTTAAATTAATATAATTTTTGTTCAAGCATATTATATATGTTTGATAACAGCTGCTTGATAAACTGCAATGTGTGTATCCAGAAAATTTCCTGCTGCAAATATATACAGTTGAATTAATATAAAATGAAGTAAAAAAAAAAAAAAAATATCACATACGGTGCACCTTAATTTACTAAAAATAACCGTATTTAATTAAACGCGAGCACGATCTGTTAAACAATTTTCATTAGAGTGCAGAAGCGACAAATATACAATTTTGCATAAAAATTTGAAAATTCTGACCTGATCATTAAATTAAATTTTTCATTTCCAGAACGTAAATTGTATACTTTACTGCAGCAACTCATCAAATTGACCTATAACAGGAAGACCGTGACACTCGATTACTCCGTGACAAGCAAAAATCGTTAGTCCCGAAACGAACTTCAAATAGGCGTTCGAGAGGGGACGGGGGTGCAACAACTCTCCGTTTATGTTTTAAATTATAATTTAAATTCCTCCCGTCATGGCAATATCTCCGGAGCGGGAGGTTTCCTCCGAACAAGCGAGTGCGCCAGCGTAAATTGAGCCGAGCTTCTCTCTTCCCCTCCATTCACGTTAAAAGCTCTTCGTATAACGACTCGCTCTCCGGGCTCTTAACATTTTTTAGATTTTTCTTTGACGAGGCGGAGGTGGAGGAGCACACGGCAACCGGTTGGCCACCCCCTATTAGTGAAATGACACACTTTCTATATTTAATGCGCGTTCGGCGAGGGACCATCGATTTCCTCATCTTTCTTTTTTCGTCGCCGTTTGAACGCGTACGAGGGGGCTGTTATTAAGGAGCAGCTTGGCTCCTTTCTCGCCGGCTCATCCCGCGGATACGCTTCAACGTTTTTAATAAGGACGTATAATCATTTTAGTAATTAGAAGTGTAGTTATAAAGAAGGACGCTTTTATGATGTCCGTGAGCGCATACGCGTACTGTAGCCTCGTTATATAAAAATTGTGACGCATAATATTATAAGAAATTAAAATTTAAAATAAGTATAAAATAGAAGTACGTCATTCTTTTGTTTCTGGTTGCAAGTTTATATTTTGTACAATATTTTATTTACGCCAAACCTCTCCGACGAATGGGGTGACGCCCCGCAAGTATACCTCCGCGTCGACGTCCACGTTAATACGCGCAATCCATAACAGGAATATCCTAATACCAATTCTGCTCTCTCCGTTCTAACTAATAATATTTTTACAAATAAATTTATTTACAAAAATTATGTGTAATACTTTTATATACCGTTTAAAAATGGCGTTCCCCCGTTGTGTAGTAATTATATGTATATGTATAATATAGGTATTTTTTTCGAGTTAACGATGGACAGCAAAGAGGATTCTTTGTATAATCTCATTTAGATTCACGCATTCACGCTTCTATATGCCTCGAGCCAGAAAGATCAGAATAAAAAGAACAAATAAAATGCGTTGACACGTCAGATTTTATTGACATTATGACAGATAGGATCTTGATATCAATTGTAACTTGTAAAGAAGTGACGTTAAAGTATGTAACGCATTAAATGAAGTATATAATTTATTTTTTTAGTTACTAACAGTATTATGCATAGATTTACTGCACATGACAGAACTGCACGGTCAGTAGTATTTTTATATTTTTTTAAATTTACTTTATTTAAGCGTTACCCATTCAAGCGTCACTATCACCAATCAAATATGAACGTTACGCTTGTAACCTCAGCGAAAATTGAATACTTTATTAACATATTGTTCCTATTCGTTTTTCTCGTTCTCTTCTTTCTGCTTCGAATGAATCACCGCGAGCCTCCCCCGTGTTCCTGTCTGTATGTGTGCATGTGTGTCCTCGTGTATGTATATGTGTGCATACTTTCATGCGCTTCGAAGGCCCCGCTTGTGGCGCCCTCTCTACGTACCCCTAACCTACGTAACCGCGTGTCGCGTGTAACCTCATTAATTATACACTCGCGCTCACACAGCAGACTTGAATATACAAATCGGCCCCCTCGATATTGGGTCTCTTTCTCTCTGTTTTTTCTTTCTCGCAATATCACGTGTGAATTGAATATCTCAAATATTTGACGTTAGCTCGTAACCTCAAAACAGTATAGGCTAATATGTATATGATAACTTTCTTGCTCGCTCTCTCACTCTCTCTTTATTTTTGACTCTCACACTCGCTCTGGACTCAAATGTACAACGATCACCATTCGGCTCACGAAACCATACTTCTCGGGATATGTTCGCACGCAGTGTGTGCGCATATAGATAGATTCTCCAAAACCATGTATCGCTCATCCCCGTAAATTTTTACCATCGCATCACGTGCTCACTGCGTGCGAACGCACCATAACCTAACCATCCTCGCACGACTGATATCTTTACGGCAGGAGGAAAAGCGGACCAGCATTTGCGGAGCCAGGTCACGTGACCAGGGCCCCCGCGAGAACGAGCAGCGGCAACACCGCACCGCAGATGGCGCTGTTCGCGGCGGCAGCGTTGCGAATCTCGCCGGCACTGTA
This sequence comes from Torymus auratus, assembly GCA_900474315.1. Classification (NCBI taxonomy): domain Eukaryota; kingdom Metazoa; phylum Arthropoda; class Insecta; order Hymenoptera; family Torymidae; genus Torymus; species Torymus auratus. Next base: position 59,767 of record UXGD01000345.1, read on the forward strand.
GCGCTGGTTGTTGGCGTGTGTCAGCTGGACTCGGCGTGCGGTCTCGAAACGTCGTGAGCCCACCAGGGCGATGCATCGTACGGTCAGATGGGGGCTGTTGGCGAAGTGGCGCGTGTCCAGCTCGAAACGCAGGCCCAGACTGTTCGGTGTGCCTTGCGACTCCATTGGTGCCAGAGGTGGGTGCTCGACGATGTATTTAGGCAAGGCCTGAAAACAAATGAAATCATTCGAGATTAGTAAGCAATTGAGTAAGCTACATACATTAGACGAAGTGAGATACTTAAGTATATAGAATATGTATACGAATATATTTAGTAACTTTTAGACCAAAAGAGTACAAAGAATAAATATTTGTAAAGGAGATCGCCGAAGATGGAAAATTCTCCCATAAAGCATGTTGAAAAACCTTTTAAAACCAAAATCAAGCTCCCAAGGTCGCGGGAATATGTATGAATGCAGGGATGAAGTATTCAACCCTTGAACTGACAAAATCTTATAAAAATTGAACAAAAAATTAGTATTGACGGTACTTTCATCCCTTCATTTATACATATTTCTGCGACTTCAGTGAGTTAAACTTATTCTTTAGAGCATTTTTTAGTGGTATGGGTCAATTTAGTCTTTTTTGCGGATCATTTTAGCTTACTCATAGGCGGCCTCCTTTTTTGATGGGATCTTGTAATCTGAACTTTTCAACCACATGAATCCTCAAAATAGAATCGACCATAAACATAAAACTATTTTTATTTCCGTTTCAATAAATATCCTAGCAAATAGGAAGCAGAATCTCGCGTTTCATCTTATTTGAAATTAATCATACTAACGGTCCAATCATTACCTCACACCATACCATTATCCCAACTTTAAAAAAAGAAGCTACCACCGTCTTACTAATCGCTATCCCACAAATCACGACAGCGCAACTTTCCGCACTCGCGACGGGGGCTATACAAAACCTCCTGAAAAGAAAAATGCTGGCGCGTAAAAGAAAATATGAAGAATAAACCACGGGTGCGGCAGAATATTAATGTCGGCCGATTCGTCCGATTTACGACGCGCTAACTCGGCCGCGCTCGCGGGGGTTGGGAGAAGAAAACGCCGGACAAGAACAGCAGCGCTTGGCTTCCGACTTGGCTCGACTTCGCGCTCTCGCACTTCCGTTCGTAAATACCATCCGCCGCGGCTTCTTTACGACGTTATACGAGGCAACTCTTTTTCTTATCGCGCGTGAAAAATGACGAGATATTTCTCTCTCCATCTCCGCTCTCGTGACGAATTCACCCGCGAAATAGGGGAGGGGGATCGATCGACCGAACGCGGGGAGAGAGAGACAGATTACGGTCTTATCTGAAGGCCACGTTTACAAGCTTGCGCAGGGATTTCAAGTGCACAAGGATTGGAGTCAAGGTCGAGTGTGCGGTAGGGGTGCGGAGAGAGAGAGAGAGAGGCTTCTTGTCGGTGATGTGTACGTACGCGTGTGTAGTGATTGTCGGAGGGAGGCGCGTTATTATCCGGGATGAGCGGGCGAGGGGATCAAGGTGAGCGATGTACGTGTACACGTGGGTCTAGATAGACGCTGGATGCGTAATGCGAGAACCGCTTTCGAGGGCTATATCAAGTTGGAAATTATTTATAATGAAGTGGAAGAGGATAGGCTTTGTATTTAGAGCTGTTTAAGGTTAAATTAATTAAAGTAATTGTCTTGAGTATGGGTAGCTTTGAGAGCTAATGTAAATTAGTACAAGTTGTTGGATAAATTTGTTCGTTAAGTGTATTCGACTCAAAGGATGATAAACGAACTTGAATATTTAAGCACGTAAATGAAGAATAGCTTACTAAAGAAAATGACAAAGAATACATCACAAACATCTTTATAGTTCATATTTGAAAAATATAACGAGCAAGATTTAGTCGTTTTCTCATACCACGATAACCAGAACTTCATTTTAATTCAAAGCAAATTTCACCCCCTCAATTCCTCGATCCGATCTCATTCCAGCCATTTACATGGCAATCAATAAACCCTGCAAATCCCGGCGTGCAAAACCTCGTCCGAATTTTCTTCCTCCCGCTGCGGGTAACCCGGACGCGCAAAAAACCATCGAACGCGCGGGAGGAATCCTCCGCCGGCACACCGCGATGACGATTAATGGTCGAGGGCGCGCGACTTTTACTGCTGGCGCTCGCTAGCGCGCGGATTTCTCGCGTCGTTAGACGCTGCTGCAGCTGCAGCTGCGATTGAAGGTACGGGAAGAGAAGAGAGAAGGAAGTCGTAAAATGTTTCTTCGGGGTCGAGTTTTGTTTTTTATCGCTGTTTTTATACGAGCGCCTTCCTCTCCCGGCCCCTCGTTCGATTCGATGTACTTACTCTGCTGGGAGAACGAGAGGAGATTGTGGCATTGGAAGGCCGACAGTGCATCGATTTTTAGGGTAATTTGCAGGATTGATCGATGTCGTGATTTTGAAAGGGATAAAGTTTATCCGGAGATAAGATTGTCGAAGTGGTTGCAAAGTATTTTCTGTAAATTTTCCGATGTATAAATCTTTTCTATTGTGTACTGATATTTACGATTTACTGTTTGCTTTTTTATGACTCTGGGGTCACGGCAGTGGTAGAAAGTGTCGTTTTTATCGTTCGGAATTTAAGTAACATCTTTATGTAATACATCAATATGAATAGTTGAGTTTAAATATACGAGTATTTCTGTACATTTCTGAAGTCGTTATACTTTGTCTTAAAACTGCCATCGTTTTAAGTTTAATGTGTTTTAGATCTTTGATATTCAAATAGCTAAATATGATTTATTAACCTTAACTCTTATATCAGAACAAAATCATTAAAAATTGATATTTCTTTTCTTCATAGTTCATTTAAATATTAAGGAATATCATTGTCGATATATTTTCCTCTTTACTTCAGTGGTTCTTCAGTATTCATTATAAGTCCTACACAATATAAACAACTTCACCCCCCACCATGCATAAAAAGTTACACCAGAAGCGCACAATGTGACCCCCGAACATCTTCACTTTGGAAAACATCATCTTTTCATCTTTAGAAGAAACAAAAAGAATCTTTTGCTCACCCTCGTTGCCTTGCCCACCTTGGCGCATCGACAGTACCCCCGTATAGCTCCCGCTATCTCTTCTCTTTCTCACCTCAGCAAATATAAAAGCCTTAGCGAGATGAAGACAGGTACGGGGGAGGGAGGCGCCCAAGGGAGAACGCGACGGCGAAGTTTACCGGCCCCCGGGGAAATGCGCGCCGCCGAGATACGGCCGCGGAGGCATCGATTGCGTATATACCTTCGTATACACGTATACATTCTACCTATACGGCTCTTTCATAAATATCATCGAAGAGCGGAAGTCCCACGACGTGTATACGCTATATATAATCAGGCTGCTATGGGTGGGAGGGTGAAAAGTGGGAAGAAGGGGGTGGAGCCTGAGTTTTCTCGTTGCTGATTGCGCGCGATGATGCGGTCATTGTTTATTATTATTTTTCTCGAGGCAATGGTTACGGTGAAGTATGAAACAATAAAGTTTATTCTGGGAGATGTTTCAAAGAATTGTACAGATTAAGGATTATTATTAAATGGAAATTAGTATTTTAATTTGATAGATTGGTAGATACGTCGTTGAAGGGTTGATAAAATGTGCTTCACAGGGACAGAGCTAGTTATCACATGTAACATAAAAATCCAAAAAATTAAGTGATTCAAGTACAATAAGGTCAAGCATGCGATGAGCAATAAGCTAAAGCTCACTATTTGTCAGTATAACAATGTAAATTTTATTCATAAATCTACCGTACCAACAACATACCACTATAACCTTTAAAGAATAATTAATTTGTCCGTGTTCCCTTTTTTCATTCCTCGAGCCTTACCTCAACTACACACCGAAACACCGCTACTTCCCAACGACCTCCGGCCGTTACGTTTTTCCTCCAAGACGATCCCTTCCCTTCCCCCGCACTTGAAATTCCACGGAAGAAAAGCACTCGTGGCACAGAACTGCCGCGCATCAAGAAACATCCTAAAAACTGCGCAGCTCTTTCTCTCTCTCTCTTTCTCCTGCTCCGTTTACCCCTCAGATCATCCGACGATGGGTAAAAAGTCTCTCGCGTTCATTTTTAATCCGCGCCGAGAAGTGAGGGAGAGTGAGAGAGAGAGAGAAAGAGAGAGAGAGAACGCGTAGAAACGTATGGATTTTTCCCCGGGGCGCGGATGCGCGTTGAATCCGGAATACGCTCGAGAGCAGGGAAGGGAAAAGCGTCCTCCGTGTGTTAATTAGGGTGAAACGATGATAACGGAAGGTGTGGGAGCTATGCGAGCGTGCTTTGACGACTGTGAAATTTGTAAAAGGAGCTGTGCTTTGGTTCGAGGAAAGATGGCTAGTGGATATTAAAGTAACATGACGATTGGTACGGTTGGCACGATCGTTCAATTATGTAATTTCAATCTGATAAGTTTACAAAGCTGCATACAGAGATTTCTAAACCTCGAATGTTTGTGTAACTAACATCAAATAGTCTCGATAGATCAGGGTAGTTAGGTATATTCAAAAATACAGATTATAGCTTTTGATATAATTTACGCACACAGAAAAAAATGCTGCCAATTCATCGGCGATTAGGTTCCGCAAACTAAAGTTAATAATGAAGTATACATTGATTATTTACATGAATATTGGTAAATAATTGATTTATCAATGTACATGTGTTGCACATACTCTATTTTTTCAAACTTATTTTAGAAAATAAGTCGCAAATATTTGGTTAGAAAAGTTTTTCGACTGGTACTTGTAGGCCCGGTCTTCCAAAGCTCACAAAAAAATTGGAATCGAAATCGCTTTTCCGGAAAAGCCCCTTAAGGCCGATATACCGTGCTGTGAAGTGGAAAAAAATTCCCTGAGTCGCAAATACATCGATAGGAAAAATATTTCGACTGCTACTTGTAAGACCGGTCTCCCAAAGCTCACAAAAAAATTATGAACGCTATCGCTTTTCCGGAAAAGCTCCTTCAGGCTGATATACAGTGCTCCAACCGCGAAAAACAATTCCCAGAGTCGCAAACACTTAGTTAGAAAAAATTTTTCGACTGGTACTTGTAGGAAAAGTCCCCCATAGCTCAGAGAAAAATTTATGAACGATGTCGCTTTTCCCGAAAAGCCCCTTAAGGCCGCTACATCGTGCTGTGAAGTGGAAAAAAGTTTCCAGAGTCGCAAACACTTCGTTAGGAAAAATGTTTCGACTGGTACGTTTAGGAACGGTTCTCCAAAGCTCACAAGAAATTTATAAACGATATCGCTTTTCCGGAAAAGCCCCTTAAGTCCGCTACACCGTGCTGTGA
>UXGD01000346.1:0-65103 GCA_900474315.1 Torymus auratus
ACGAGAGCAAGAAGCTCCATTTCTTGACAGTTTGAAAGATTTGTGTTAGTCATTTTGCGTGATTTATTATTTTTGTCTTTTTTGTTAGTTTTTGTAACGAATTGTACGCTTTTTTCAAAATAAATAAAGAGAGAGAGAGTTTGATTAAAAGAAGGTTTGTTGACTGGTTGATATTTTCCCTCTTCCCCGCAGCCAGATTCCCCAGATATTTTCCCACGTTGCGAAACTAACATATCTATATCTATGTTTTCGCTCCAACACCTCTATCTCTATATCTGCATCTCTATGTCTCTATTCCTATGCCTCTGTTCCTATGCCTCTGTCTGTACGTCTCTATCTTTACGTCTTCGACTCTACTTTCCGCATCTTCATCTCTGTTTCTCCTACACTGTATTTCTGACTTTGTCTGTCGGTCTCTGTCTCTACGTCTCTGTCCATACGTGTCTGTCTCAATTTGCTGTCTCTCCAACACATTCTCTACGTCTCTGTCTCTAAACAGTGTCACTACGTCCCTGTCTACTTCTGCGTCTTTACTTTTTTGTCTTTACACCTCTGTCTCTACGGCTCGCTATCTTCGTCGCTTTCTCTCCGTCTTTGAGTTTGCGCCTTTGTCTACGCGTCTGACATCTCTATTTCAACGTTTATGTCTCTCCGATTTTGTTTCAACCCCTCAGTCTCTCCCAGTGCCTGTTCGTCTCTGACCCAATTTCTCAGTCTCTATCTCTCCCACTTCTGCCCTCCACCTCTGTCACTATGTCTCTATCTCTACGTCTCTGATTCTACTTTCTGCATCTTCGTCTCTGTTTCTACGTCTCTGTATTTGAGTCTCTTTCTCTACTTCTCTGTCTATACGTCTCGGTATCTCCGTCTCTGTCTTTACGTATCGGTCTCAATGTCTCTGTCTTTTCGACTCAATCTCTTGATTACTGTCTCTTTCTCTCTGTCTCTTGATCATTGTCGCTACGAAAGTGTATCTGCGACCCCATCTCTATATCTCTGCACCGATGTCTCTGTCTCAACTTGCTGTCTTTCCGTCTCTACCTCTACGTCTCTGTCTCAACTCACTGTCTTCCCAACACATTCTCTACGCCTCTGTCTCTCTATCTCTGTCTCTAAACAGTGTCACTACGTCCCTGTCTACTTCTTCGTCTCTACTTTTTTGTCTTTACACCTCTATCTCTACGCCTCGCTATCTTCATCTCTTTCTCTACGCCTCTGTCTCTGCGCCTTTGTCTACGCGTCTGACATCTCTATTCCAACGTTTGTGTCTCTCCGACTCTGTTTTAACCTCTCAGTCTCTCCTAGTGCCTGTACCTCTCTGTCTCAATTTCTCAGTACCTATCCCTCCTACTCCTGCACTACAGCTCTGTCACTATGTCTCTGTCTCTGTCTCTCCGTCTCTGTCTCTACTTCTCTGTCTCTACGTCTCGGTATCTCCGTCTCTGTCTGTCTGGGCTATCTTGGACCACGAGTCCCTAGCCCTTTTTCAATAAATTCAAATTCAAATTCAATTCCATTTCTCTGTCTTTACGTATCGGTCTCAATGTCTCTGTCTTTTCGACTCTGTCTCTTGATTACTGTCTCTTTCTCTCTGTCTCTTGTTTACTGTCGCTACGAAAGTGTATTGGCGACCCAATCTCTATATCTCTGCCCTTACGTCTCTGTCTCAACTTGCTGTCTCTCCGCCTCTGCCTCTACGTCTCTGTACCTAAGTGCCTGTCTCAACTTACCATCTCTGTCTCTAAGCAGTGTTACTAGGTCCCTGTCTACTTCTTCGTCTCTACTTTTTTGTCTTAAACCTCTGTCTTCACGGCTCGCTACCTTCGTCGCTTTCTCTCTGTCTCTGACTCTACACCTCTGTCGTTATATCACTCTCTTTACATCCCTATCTTCACGTCTCTGTCTCTCCGTCTCTGTCCCTCCGTCTCTGTCCCTCCGTCTCTGTATCGCCGTCTCTGTCTCTCTGTGTGTTTCTCCGTCTCTAACTCTCCGTCTCTGTCTCTCTGTTTCTCCGTCTTTGTCTATTTGACTTTTTCTCTACACCTCGGTGTCATTGTCTCTGTCTCTATGCCTCTGTCTCTACGCCGTTGTTTTTACGCGTTTGTCTTTACATTACGGTTTCGACGTCTATGTCTCTCCAACTCTATTGCTACGTATCTGTCACTCCGACTGCGCTTATAGCTCCCTCTATTTCTCAGTCTCTGTCTGTGCCACTCTGCCCATACACCTTTGTCACTACGTCTCCGTCTCTGTCTCTACGCCTCTGTCTCCACAGAATTGTCTCTTCAGCGCTGTTCCTACGCCCCTGTATCTAAGAATCTACATCTTCGTCTCTACTGTTACGCATCTGTCTCTACGCCTGTATCTCTACGTCTCTGACTATCCGTCTCTGTCTCTCCATCTTGGTGCCCACGTCTTGGTCTCTCCATCTCTATCTCTCCGTCTCTGTCTCTCCGTCTTTGTCTCCGTCTTTGGCTCTCCGTCTCTGTCTCTTCGGCTCTGTATGTCTCCGTTCCTATGCCTCTGTCCGTACCTCTCTATCTCTACGTTTCTGACTCTACTTTCTGCACCTTTTCTCTGTTTCTACGACTCTGTATTTCCGACTCTGTCTCTCCGTCTCTGTCTCTGCGCCTTTGTCTCCTCGTCTTTGCCTCTCCATCTCTGTCTCTCCGTCTCTGTCTCTCCATCTCTGTCTCTCTGTCTTTACTTATCGGTCTCAATGACTCCGTTTCTTCAACTCTATATCTGGCTCTTGATCTGAGTCTCTACGACTGTGTCTCTATGTCTCTGTCTCTACGTCTACGTCTCTACGGCTCTGTCTCTATGCCACTCTCTCTACGCAGCTGTATGTTTCGACGTCTTGTGAGAAGTTCTCATGTGTAAAATGTGTTATTTCGTGATTGTTACACAGGTATGAGAATTCTTAAAGTAGTTTGCACGTATTCTATTTTACCACAAATTATTAATCTGATTTGTATTCTATTTTATTTTTTATCTTGATATTGTGAACACTTTTTTCTCTGTGTGTGTGTATAGGGTCACAGAGTAGAGTGAAGTGGATCCAGAGGGACGCTGAAGGACGTAGAGGGATGTGCAAGAATGTGGAGGGTTGCGGGGGGACTCGGATGGTCGGAGTCTTACTAACAACTATATATATATATATATATATATATCGTAAGATTTTCGACTTTGTGAGAATCTTTAAAAGTTAATAATGTAAATTTTACGGAGTTCCCGAGTATTTTAATAACAATAATTAGATTAATTTATACGAAATTTGAAGCGAGAATAATAAGTACGATTAAATGACTTCATGCGAGGATGAGGTAGATGATAATTATGGAATAGTCAATTATAAGACATATGTATAAATTTTAACTTGAGAGCATAGCTCTATTGAAAAACATCTCCAATGAATGCAATGATTCTGGGGAGGAAAGCCAGTCTAGAGAGAGCAGTGAACTGTCCTAGAGCAGAGCAGAGAATGAAAATCATCGGTGAGAACGGGCGTATTTATACACGAACTCACCGTTTAGCTCTGCTCTCCCCACTCTGGCTTTTCTCTTACATTAAAAAAGCTATTATTACAAAAAAATAGGAAGAACGGCCACCAGAGAATTTAAAATCATAGATTCTGGTGACCGTTTTACAAAGTATAAAACTAAATGAGGTACTTCGCCGTGATGCATAGAAGCTCATAGAACGTTCTGGAAGGTTCTCGATTTCTCTTCCGCAAATATGTGACGTCAGCTGCTGGCAAGAATGAACGAGCGTATAGTACGAGTATTTACACTACAGCCTGTTTGTAAATACTCGTACGTGCTCTAGATTATATTTATGTTTACTGTTGATGTTTATTATTTTTTGAATGCAGCCAGTAAGGCAAATTATGCACCTTACAATATATTCATATATATACTAGTGAGTACCCCCTACTAGCTCCGCTCGTCGACCCCAATTACAATTTTAAAATTATATTAAATGTGATCGAGAATATAGTATGTTGAATTTCGTGTGGGTTTCTATTTTTAGAAAGAAATATCATTTTTAAATTAAGAATGAACTTTAATACAGTATTTTATACTACGTAAAGAATAGGATGTTGCGTATCTTTGGAAGGAGAATACCACATTGACTCTTTGAGCCGGGAGTGAAAATGGTACTTCCAGTAAGGGTATGGTAATATAGTATATTACACACCTAGGGAGCAAAAGTAAAGATTGTCCAGAGCGCATGTAAATTGTCACCCGAGCCGAAGGCGAGGGTGACAAACATGCGATCTGAGGCATTCTTTATTTGCTCCCTTGTTTAGTAGTACAACACTCGCGATCGGGCGCCGGGAGCGAAAGTGGTACTTTCGGCCCACTAGGCAACAAAATTGTTTTTATAGTTATATTTACTCTTTAGTTTTTAATAAACGAGAAGTGTCAATGCACGCTTCGCGCGCCGTATCGTAGGGCAATCAAATTTTACATGATTATTTCATTTCAAATCGACCAATCACAATCATTAGAGGTGACAATCTCAATTCCATCTCTGTTTTGTACAGGAAACATTATTTTTCATTAATATTCCTTAGGTATATCTTAAAAATATAAATTGTAACGGGGTTCGTGAATGAAAAACGAATTTGTGCAACGTATTTTTGAGAATCCGCCGAGTTAAAGGGAATGTAAGCAACAAATAAAATAAGTCATTCCTTATTATTTTATCCCATTACAATACAAATATATACAATACCTTTTAGATTTTCACAAATTATGATTTCACGAAAATTGCTTTAGTGTAAAATTTATTAAAATTCGACAATTATAGTGTTTAAGATACTTGAAATTGGAAAATTCGTCTATTTTCTGCATGCCTTATAATAGTTTTTAATATTTTTCAACATTTAATTAAATTTAAAAATTCCGTCACATCAAAAGTGAAAAAAGTCTTGAACATTTTCCAATTTTAAAATTTAATTTCTTCAAAATTTGTTTAAGGTTGTGTAACAGTCCTACTTTACCACTAACTCTGTTTTATCATCTAAACATGTCAAAATAATTTAATATAAATAAAAAGATGATGATTTGCGTTTAAACAAATTCACTTGCCTTGCGTAATCCTCTAATACATCGTTCAACGAAGTTTCGAGACAAAAAAACGATGACACCTTTGTTTATTCTTCGAACGAAATTTGGTTAATTTTCGTTCCAAGAATTAGTTTAAATGATAGGATAATCAGATAATTTTTCAAAGCACGAACAAATTTATTTTTTGTATTTGTATTTATTTAATATAATAACAGACCTTATGGCATAATAGTTTTTTAACAGTACGTAAAAGTATCATATTATAATATTACAATTGATTGGTATTAAAACAATATTCTTTGACTGATTTTTTGAAAAGAAATTAGTTATCAATACAATTTTTTATTTCGCATGGGAGTTTATTCCCTCTAGATATGAAGGCATTATTAGGTTGTACTGGCTCGAGTTTATTACAAGTCGATTACCAATATATTTCACGACATTCCTAAGTTTTATTAGTGTGCTGAAAGCTAAAATGTCGTTATATATGTGCTGATCTGCTATATTATTGAGTCTAATCTTTTTATTCTAACTTAATTTAATTATTTAGTTTTAAATAGTTAAGAGTAAAAATTCAATTTCAAAGAAGCTAAATGCATTTAATACACTGTTAGGGAAGTTTGACATGTGTTCATTTATTATTGGAAAACTTGAGAATTTATAAGGCTTGATTTAAAATCTTAAGTCTTTTAGAAATTTTTATTTTTTCAAGTTTAAAATTTTGGTTTAAAACTTTTTATTATATTAAAATTTTGTGAAGAATGTGTGGGATTTTCACGCTTTACTGTTTTATTTAGAATGCAAATTAATATTGTATTTGATATAAAAACATATTATGATATTTTATATAAATGCTTATTGTTGTTATCAACATGAAGGGTTCGATGCTAAAAGGTCCTGAGCGCTCGGCTCGACTTTTTGCAGCGAAAAATTGACGTTAACGTGACCGATTTTCAAAAATCATCAAAATGATTTTTAAACAATGCCATCGTGTAGAGGATGAAAAGAGGCAACTTTTTTCTCCTTACACTTTTTTCTACAATCAATATTTTTTGAGAAAATCAACGAAAATCGGAAAATTGCGAAGCGCCTGTGAACTACGTTTTTCAAACTTAAATCGCTCTAACTTCGACAAATATCAACGGATCTTTCTGATTTTTGGTATGACATCGTAAAATACCCTACTGCTACCGATTAAATCGATAAAAGTTGACTCTTTTCATCCTCTACACGATGGCATTGTTTAAAAATCATTTTGGTGACTTTTGAAAATCGGTCACGTTGACGTCAATTTTTCGCTGCAAAAAGTCGAGCCGAGCGCTCAAGACCTTTTAGCATCAAACTCTTCAATTGTGCGTGTGTACTTACTTGCGTACGTGTCTACGCGAATACATTTACGAACGAAATACTGTTTGGTGTTGTCTATTATAATTATTGATTGTTTTATCAAATTCAATTCATTCGCCTGTGTCATAATTACTATCGTCATCTTGTATCATTTTGTGAGATTATTTAGTATCGTCGATTCATCGGCAGTAGTTTTTGCTTAGTATTGGATGATCTTAGGTATAGTGTCGTATCAATGCCTATCAAGAAAGAATCTCCGTGGCGCACCTCCGTGGCGCAATTGGCTAGCGTGTTTGAAACAACACAAGTTTATTTATACTTAAACATGTACACAAATGTAAAAACTACAAAATAAATCAAATATTTATAAAAAAGCTAGCGCGTTCGGCTGTTAACCGAAAGGTTGGTGGTTCGAGCCCTCCCAGGGGCATTTATTTTTGTTTATTTTTGATAATTAATGTGATGAATGACAGCAATCATATTTTAATATTGATGAGAAGGAATCGAATGGTTCAGTTGTCAATGTAGGTGAATAAATTTAACATCAATTGATTCCTTCTCATCGTTTATTTTTATTTATCACGAATATAATAATTATATTGAATTCAAAAATAATGTTTTTTATTTTTGTACAATATTTTTTTATATCTACATTGTTCAACACTTAAATAGATCTTTTTCAAGGGAACTTTAGAATGGTAAATAAAAATTTTCTGATAAAATAATTATTTAAAATTTGTTTTTAAATCATCTAGGATGATTTTTATTAGTTATGGTGTGCCCCGTTCATCATTACATAGTAAAGTTATGAATAAATATCAAAAAGAAAAATGTTTTCCGTCAACAGTTTTATCGACAGAAGAAGAAGAAGCTTTGGTGCAGTGGCTTTTATCAATGGGTAAACAAGGTTGTCCAGTTACGAAGGAACATCTGATTAACACTGTAGCAATGGTAATTTCAAAAACTAAGTAGATCATCCCTTTCACCAATGGTTGTCTAGGTCGGCATTGGTACAAAGGATTTTTAAAAAGGCATCCACGAGCTCTAGTGTCTGAAGATATTATTAAAAATTGATTCACATATCGTCGCTCCTGAATAAAAGGGTGCCATCTCAGCGCCCGGTTAGAAAAGGAGTCATCTCGTGAGCAAATTTTTTTAACCATAGATTAAGGTTTACAGTCCTGCCAAAGTATGTTCTTCGGAAGAGTTTTATATCGCTTTATATAAAAATAATTATTGTATTCCCCTATGTGAATCAAGTGGATTTAAATCAGATTTTAAAACACCTATACCTAAAACCAAGTAGGTATTTAACTGCAAGTCAAGATGTGACTTTATTTAGTTATATTTTTGTTTACATTTTTTCATAAACAAACAGAGTCTGTTGACTGTCACATAATTGAAAAGTTAACTCAGAAGTACTGCAGGGCAAAGAAGATCCAGGAGAAATGGTAACATGCAGTACATTTGACTATTTTGGGTGTAATTTAAAACAAAGAGTGCTGTGGATAAAAACGATTTGATTCCCGATGAAGAAGAGGGAGAAATGACTTCTGGAATACAAGGATGGTAAAAGGTACAAGGCAAAGATAACTAAAAAAGTATTTACTATGTGCGCATATGTATATATAATTAAATTGTGAGGCAGTTATTTGAAAAGCAAATAAACTTATAAATATTGTAAATGACATTTTTTCGATTGACTTATTACATTGAAATCTTTTGTCGGAACATGGATTTGCTTGACATTGGTAAAATACGGAGAAATGAGAGAGGTGGCGGAAAGGAAATGCTACGAGAGTAGTGTGTATGGATAAGTCGGTGCGTCATTGTGGCGCTGAAAGGGAGTAACTTATAGGAGCATTGGGAATTACCAGTTTATTATTAGGGAGATAGCACAGAAGGCCGAGAGTAAGATCGTAGGGGCTGCCGTTAATTCTGCCAACGCTCGGCTGTTCTCCAGGGACAACGCGCTCGCGTGGTCTTAAGACTTCCTCCTCAAAGCCCCGGGCCTCGGTGCGAGCGCGCGTTCACTCACAGCCGCGTCTCCTTCTTGCCTCTTCTTCCCCTCCGTGCAAGCTCGCCTCCTTGGCACTTGAATCGCTGCTGTTAATTAGTACCTACGACTTTAAACGGACATCTGTACGGCGCCTCCTTCTTGCGGTATCTGCGGAGAGAGGAGAGAGAGAAAGCAAGCAAGCAGCCTCTCTTGTTTCTTACCTACAACCCGTAAACTTCGCTTATCGAAGTACTCCGCGCGCTATTCTGCCTCTATTCGCTGAACTCTCCCTCACTTTCATTCAATCTTTTGTTCTTTCCCGTTCGATATGCTTAATGCTTTGATAATGCCACTCTTAGGTACAATTACTTGCTTAAATATTTATCGTTAAAAAAGCAGATAAACATATAGAGTCGGAAGTGGATGTAAAGGAGAGATCCGATGGACGTATATAGGTAGAGTGGTTGTGTCGTCGATTCGTCTTCCTTGTTTTGCCGCTCGGCACTTTTCGCGAGCGGCATCCGTTGGAACATCCTCTTGCGGCGCTATCCTTTCGAGCCGTTATAAATGAAGCTGCGCCCACAGCGTATGTGTATCCATCCATCGGACGCTCCGCAGATTGCTCCACTTCCGCTCATCCCTTCTCCCATGCCCTCCTCTAGCCTCGATTTATCCATCGGTTTTCTCCTACGGGCGTCATTCATTTTCCACTTCATTTATCATACGTGCGTTTTCACTCACCTTTCCTCGTCTCAATTCGTCTCCTTTTCTTTGCTGCTTTCACTTTAGACGATCGCTTTATCTTTCCTCTAATAAGATAAATAAGACGATGATTTGTATTTATCTTGTTAAAATGAATTATCAAATACGGATTGTTATTGTACTTTTGTTATCGCATATTTGTCAAGATAATAATCAACTGATACGTTAACATTGATAATAAACAAATTAAGATTAACGGTCACAAAGAAAATTTAAAATTTATTGTTAATAAAACGAAAAAATATATATATAAGTATATGAATGAATATACGTACATAACTCAGCGCTTTTTCAATTTGAAAATCCCGGCTGAATGTAAAAGGTAATTAACGTTGCGGCCGTCTTATCTAATTACATTTTTTCGCAAACGAGCGCGCAGAGCCTTTACCGCTTTATCTTGATATTTCATCGCTCTGCGAGCAGCGCAAGAAGATTTGGCCTTCGAGCGACGAGGAGAACACGACTGGGTGCGTTTTCCATCGCTAGTCGTTTCTTCCACATAATATACGTATACCTACACACTCTCATTCTGATAATTTCATTAAAGCACTTGATTTATCGCTACGATTGGTTGACTGTAGCTTCACCCTTATCATAGCTTTCGTTGAAAACCTTTCGGCATGTAACAAATCCATTACGTATATAGGCCTACTCTACACGCAAAGCCAATTCTTTCCGGCGGATATACTCGACCACTTTGTTTCGTGTTAATGTGTGGGCTTCAAATTTAAGATCGTTGCTTAACATTATTTACAGTACTCAGGTGAAATATTTCTTTGCTCTTGTTTCTTCTAGAATTTCTTTATTTGCTTGTATCATTTCATTATTGTTACTGTTGTAGGAAGGGTATTGCGTGAGAGAAACTACGTTCACTGATTTAATGTATCCTTGCTCGTTATTTATGGTGAGCTTTATTTTGGTCTTATTAAGCAATGCACACACTACATTTAACGTGCACTAAATAAAATATTTTTATATGCAGGGTTATTTGCTTTAGGAAAATCAAATGTTTGATAAAAAGTGACGACTGTATAACTCGTGTGCGACGTGGAAGAGAAGAAAAGTGCGCATGTCGAGCTTAGGGAAGAGCATCCAGCATCTTATATAAAGTATATCATACAGCCTGTCATATCGCGAGCGAGCGTTCGTTTTTATTCTCTCGTTGGTGGATCGAATAAAAAGTTAGTCAGTTATTCGTGCGTTTTCTGCAAACACTCGCGAGACCGTCTTTAGGTGCCTGTATGCGGGTATGCAGCATACGCTCTTGTGCTCGCATCAGTGTTAGTAGAAATGGGGGAGAAAACGGACAGGCAGACAGCCAGATAGCGGAGGCGAAGACAAGACGACTTCCGATAGGCAAAATTGTGCGAAATAAAGAAAGAATTGCCGAGTGGTATGCGGAAAATGTCAAGATGTTGAACATCACCCTTTGTAATGCTTTCTTTTTTATTATTTTTATAAATATTTTCTGAAAAATAATGTACAGAAAATAAAGACAATGGGAAAAATGGAATGAATGAAAATGCCGCGGGAGAGTCAGCAATTAAGACAATGTGTGTGCGTGGGGGTGAGGGAGCAGAAGATATTTTTTCGCGAAATTAGCATCAAAGGAGTAAGTGAGAAAAAAGGGCCAGCAAAAAGCGAGAAAATCGGGGGCGATTCTTTAGCCTGAGAATAAATAACGAGGGGTTCGTCCGGAACGTGCGTCCACATACGAGCTCTCTTTCTCTTTCTGTGCTTCTTTTTCGCGTGTTCGCGCGGTACGCAGTAGCTCGGAGCATTTCTGCCCTAACCCCCCCGAACACGGTAACAAGACAAAAACCGCGGCGGGGGGAGGGGGGTAGAACACATTTTAACGTCACAATTAAAAATATTATACATATATTATAGCGCGGAGCGAGGTCGCGACTACTGTGCGGCAAGGCACACACCGACACACGTACATAGACACAGCCTCGCAAGCTCGCAGGGCGCAAAGCGGATGCTCATCTTTCTCCGACGCGTTCCTCATGCGCGCGCCATAACGATCACAATGCAGGGGAACGCGAGCACGAGCGTGAGTGCGATACGAGCCCTATTATGCTCCTACCGCGGGGCCGACGTCGCCGATCTTTTTTACACTCCCTTGAGATGAGAGAGAGAGAGAGACGGAGAAAGAGCGGCTTCTGCGCGCGAAATCGCATTTCACTTTTGCGCCAAGCGGAATTCACGCCGAGTCCTTCCCCCTTTTACAAGATCGTAAAAATTAAATTACCCAGACCGGGTAGGGGGGCAAAAATATTCGAGCGCGTGCGCGCAGGCCAGCGCGCAGTCTTGATTTTTAATTACTACTTTAATTAAAATCCCGCGAACTTTGAATTCCTAAATGATTGTCTTACTCGTGGGTAAGGTGTGCCGCCACTAGTTGACCCAGCGAGGGAGTAAATAGCTGGCATAGAGAAGGAAAATATTATATGTTTTTCACTTCTTTTCCGCAGGAAAAGGGCATTAATTGCATTCTGATAATAAAAGCCCGACGAATTTTATTCTCTCGGCTGTTATTTAATTTCGTTAATTAAAACCATATATATATATATATACACCGTACTCGCTGGAGATACAAAGTTTCATTACGCTTGAACTAGCCTGCATTATGAATTCATTACTTACAAGGGTGAAACGTCACTTGAGCGCTCTAATAGCGGCCCTAACGATGTGCGTTCGCATTCAAAGCTTCGATTCTTGAGAAAACTGTAAATGTGTCTGGCGCACGTCTATATCGATGATTGATAGCAGATTGGACGAGCTGGCTAGAAAAATATATATGGGAAGGGTTTTGCTCTGCGTGTAATTATTAATGGGTTTGTCGTTTGCGGAGCTCCTTGCGATTCATTGATTCGCGCGACAGCACACGAGCGGCGAACGTCGAGACCCGATGACAAACGAGCGCGCGAGAGCTTGCCAGTCCGCGATCGAGTATTGGCATTGGGTGGGCTGTGGCTGCGTGTACGTATGTAGCGCGGGCGGCTCGCGATATAAATGAATCGCGTCCCCGAGCTCGTATCTTACGGGAATACAAAACATTAATAGACAGATAGGTACGTTGCCGCGGACGGGAACAAATGGTACGTGCCGCGAAGATCGATTTATTTCATCGGCCGTTCGCCGCTGACAAACACTTCTTTCGCATCGCATACGCTCGAGCTCTCTAATGCGCTAAAGCTTCCTCATCCAAGCTCGATGATATTGTTTCTCACATACCTCTGCATTTATTACGTTTTTTAAATTGTCAAGCAAATTAAAATATCTTTTTTTTTTAATTTTTCTAATGTTTGTCTAAATATAAAGATTTTTCCATTGGACTAAAAAAAAGTTACCTGATTGTTAAGCGGGAAACAGTAATTAATTAAAATTAAATGCAGTAGTTGCAGACCTACTCTAGCTCGGCAATGGTTTTCGATCAATTTTTTTATTTCTTTCGCATCTTAACTGATACGCTTGAAGACTAATTTGCTCATTTTATTTTTTTTTAATAAATATTCGTAAACTCAAAATATACGGATGCATTTACTTACTATTTGATATAGTACAAGTATAGCAAGATAATAAAAGTTTAAATAATACCAAAAAATGAGTTTGGACAAGAAATATCTCTGGCGTCTTTGCATGTAGCCTCCCCACAGCAAAACAATTTAGAGAGTATTCTCGCTGCAATAAGTATCGTCGCGCTCCTTGCATTCCAGAAGAAATAGACGACGAGAGTGGTATACAAAGCCAGAATTTGCATAATAATCGTCATTACTATTAGCTCGAAAGCTGCCGGCCGACGCGATCTGTAAGCGCAGCTTCGACGCATCGGCGTCACGAGAAAGTCCCGTTAAAATTCCTTGGCTGGGCGAGCGCGTTCATAAGTGAAAGAGTGAAGGTGGAGGCGCGCGAGTAGTGCTTGCAGTCTCGAAGGCAATGGGGGCGCGAATATGGGCGGGCGGAATGACTTCGGTCGGTACGGCAGTCGGGCCGGTAAGACAGCATCGAAGGGTTGCACTCTCCAGCACGCCTTATTATCGACTGGAAAACTGGTTTAGCTCGAGCTTCGCGATAGGAAAGGGCTGGCTCCGCGACGTCGCTGCCGCGCGTAACGCCAGTACATAGCAGCTCGGCCTCTTCCTCGTGCAAAACCTCTTATCGAAAAATGTATGTTTATTCGGTATTATTTAATGCTTTTGCGCGCTCTTTATGCTTATGGGGAAATCGTAACTTTTCTCCTTCATCTCATTTATGGCGAATAAATAAAGCTCGAGCTTAAACTCGGACACAGCAGCGGACATGAAGAATGATTAAGCAGCCAGCATAGCTTAGCGTTCGCTGCCGGCACATAAAAATGTCACTTTATCTCACAACAAAATGCAGGAGGTAGAAATGTGGAATAAAAACTTTTCCCGATAAATTTCTCTCGCTTAGGGACTATCGGGACGAGGAGCGATACGAGAGGGAGAGCTGACGAGTATAAAAACGTCGCTGGCGTAAATACACTTGCTGCATTTATAGCGTTTTAGCGTGCGATTGGACAGTCGTTTTTCTTCGAGCAGCGACGCTGTGTATGATTGTCCCTTATGCGCGCACACACACATATCCAGCGGGTGATTTAAAAAGCACATATATTTAATTAAAGTAGCCCTTGGCGGGGCTTACAAGTCCGACGTACGAGTGCAAACTCGCCGGGCGTAATCGCGATTCATCACGTTCTCATTAGTCTTTCTCGCTCCCTCGTGGCAAAAGAGCGAAAAAGGAGTCGGCCAATGAAAATGAGTCTTTGCGCGCGATATCGGGCCCGATCGCATCTGGCCCCCATACTACTATACCGCCGCCACGGGATCGAAGGCTCGTTTTCCAGGTAGGCACGTATCGCCGCAATGTGCATGTTCCGTGCGCTATCGGCCGCGGGGATCGGATATCTCGGGAATTTGCATAAAAATCTATACGCCCGCGCGTCCCGAGTTACCTTCCGCGCTTTTTCATCCCCCTCTGGCCGAGCTCACACACACCCACAGTCGAGCGACCCTTCGAGCTTTTAACTATACACCCTTTTCCTCCTTGTCTTTCGTCTATTCCTTCGTAAGATCAATATAAGCTTAAAACAACACATACCTATTTGTTTTCCTTGAGCGAATTCGCCAAGTTTTGCGCGAACGTCATGGGGAGTTAGCATTCGATAATGCATGCGGTAATTCGCATGAGTTTCGCCGGGCTGTTGGCACGCACGTGCCACGTGAAATCCATGAGCATTCGCAAAGTTCTTTGTGATTTCTGGTGAAACGGTATAAGTGGCTGCGCGGGAATTATAGTTGGCTAATGTATAAGCTCCGACTTGAGGCAACAACAATCCGAAGTTGTCGTCGTCATCTACAGCGTAGGTGGAGAAAAAGCCCCGCGCGCGCACAGGGCAATTTCGCGAATCGCGCTACGTCCCCCCTTCTATCTCGCGCGCATTCAAAGTAGCTCCGTGTAAACATCGCCGTGCGTGTCTGCCTTGGGCGTCTGTTGTGGGTAGGCATTTAATTAGGCGCTGCTCTCGGGTCGTGGGAGATCTCGCGGCTTGAGTCAACCATGGGCCTGAGAGAGAGAGCGAGGGAGGCAGCCCTCTGTACTCTCGTATATGCGTATGTGCAGCGAGGACCTGTCCCGCGTTCGAGGCTAACCGACGTCACCGCGTAAGCACGCGAACCCCCGCGCAGCCTCGCGAGACAGAGACGCTAACTTTCGCTGTGACGACGATCAAACTGCCACGAGTTTCCTGCTTTCTTAAGATCCCTAACGAGCCAGCCGTTCGCGACGTTTTCTTCTTATAAATATATAGGTTAACAGTTTTATAAAGCAACGAGTGAGTGTATAATATTTCTGGCTTGTAACGCGCGCTATTTGAGCTTTCTTGCTATATTTATCGGGCGCCTCAATATATCCATTTCTTCTCCCGATATCCGTTGACATTTGCGAAATTGAGTCGCATTCAATTTTAAAAGACTTTCTGCTACATAAGGGTGGCGAAATATATAGCGCGCGAGTCCGCTATTGAGGCAAATGACTAGCAATAAGTCACACCGCGCGGCGAGCTTTTTGTTTTTACTCGCGGAGAGCGAGCGGCGAAGAGGGAAGGAGCGGGAGATGTTTCGCGATGTATTTTTCAATCGGCGCGCTCCTTTGAATAATGAAAGGGAAAAAATTGTTAAGAGCCGAAGCAATCGGGGAGAAGCAATTACCAGTCTTTCGCCGGCTTGGAAATTTCTTTCAGAGCGCTGGCTTGAAAATAAAAAGAAAGAGGCGAGTGAGCGAGAGAGGAAGAATTACATTTAGAAGAGGCTGGCTTGGGTTAGTAGGAGAGGCCGCGGTATCGGCCGGACGGCCTCAATACCCTCGATACAAAATTCTTTTCAGGACGGCTGAAAGCCTATAGGAAATATGTGAAAGGCGTTTGCTGCCGGTGCAGTGCAGCGGATTCTCTCTGTGTGTGTATGTGTGCACAGGCCTTTCTGAATGTAACGGAATAGCGTTTGCAAGGCGCCTATAAGCCCCGAGCCCGTAATGAAACATAAATTATTCAATCGAAATCAGCCGCGGACCGCGCGCGCCGCTCCCTTTCCACTGCGCGCCCTCTCTCTTTCTCTCACTTTAGCCGAAGCGCTCTTGTGCACTTCTCCGAGCGAGTGTTTTTACCAAAACCGGCCTTTAAAAAGCCGCCCCTTATACTCTTTCTCCCGCGTGCGCTCATCCCAAAGAGAGCCGCTGGAAAGCAAAAGCTCCGCGCGCGAATGCACGAGATCGCGTCCAGTCTCCTGGCCGATTGAGCGGCCTCCCTCCCACCTGTCGCGTCTTTTCCGACCTTTTTCCTACTTTTTCCCACTCTCCGGCCGCCAGGCTTTCATGAAAAAGTACCCCCGTTTTTATTAGCCGGCCGAGAAAGGCTCTTATTGTCCCGCACATAATGAGGCCGGCCGAGCTCTCGCATCGACAACGTGCTCGATAAGCTTCGATGAATTATCAATCGCCGATAATTGGATTTTCGCGCGTAGCGAATACTGGGGGGAGCGCTTCGAAATTCCGTCGTGAAAACTCGAAAATCGAGGGCTGCATTATTAAGGGCCTCCCGCATCTGTCCGGGTCCCCTCCTTCGTCGATGGAGAGGAGAGCAAAGAAGAGCTATCGCCCTCGAGTGCTCATTGGAGAACTTTGCGTCTCTTTCTTTCTTTCGATCTCTCTCTCCCGCGTGCTTTCGTTTACCGACGCGACGATGCGCGTCAATATTTTATAACGCGCGGGGGAGCAGCTCGTGTGCCCCCTCGCCATTCCTAACCTTCGCGCGAGATATTGTTTCGGGAGCGATGGAAATTGATAGGGAGCGAGACTCGTATAACGCATTCACCTGCCATTACGAAGGACACCGAGAGAAGAGACAATGGAGGACGCTTTTTAATTTAATGCCACTCAATAATTTACCTTCTTTTCTCGTTTTCTCGTGCCCTCTTCGATTATCCGATGTAGGCGTCCTTGTCGATGTTTACTTTTACGAATGTAACTTTTCCACGGGCTTCTTGCCTATTTCATCGAATTATGAGGCGAACATCAACTGCCGAGCATATACTGGAAATTCGACTCTGCAAAGCTTGCAAAAGCGCGTATTAGGTTTGAAAAAGGTGCTATTTGTAGTCGCTCACAACTGGCTGGCTGCGAAAGGTAATATTAAATTGAAATATGTGCCGCGATGGTTATTAAAGAAATTTGCATTTACAAGGGTGCGAAGGCCACGTGTGCTCGTACATGTGGGGACTCGAGAGGAAAGGCGCGATCGTCGTTTCCACTTAAATAATGTTGGTTTTTTTTCCTTGGGCCGCGCGATCAATACGTAAGAGCCATTCGTGCGGCCACACTCGAACGGCCGCATAACGAGCGAAATTAATTCGAACAATACTTGGGCGTTTTTAAAAGCGGGGGTGCTGTGCGCCACCGCGGACAATATATCAGGGCAAATCGGTGCTATGCAGCCGCGGCGCTAGCGCAGCACTCGACTTGCAAGCGCGCTCGACGGCTTTGATTACTCGTTATCGGGCTAACTCCGCGGCTCCCTCGGCTATCTGATAAAGGCTCGCGCTCGGGTAATTATTAATCATAGGTCGCCCGACACAACGATCCATCCGAGTCTTATCTCGCCGCCGCCGAGTGATGTATATGCGCGCGCTCGGCCGGCATTCGCGAAAAGGAGTAAATAAAACGTGCGAGGAACAAGTCGAGAGGTATAAGCAACTGTATGCGACGTATTTTCAACTGCCCTATCTTCACCGTTTTACATTTTATTATAATTAATATTTCGATTATTTTTTAAATTTATTATTAATTTATAATAATTTAGATTTTTGCTTAATGCAAGACTGAATATATTGCTAAAACAACATAGTGGCAATATTGGCATAGTCATGAAAATTGAGTGTAGGTAGGTTCATATAGCTGGCTTCATAATAATTTAATATCCCATGGAAAATTGATCTGGTTTATTGACTTTTGTGAAAGGCGTAATTCAAGCCTCCGACATGAAATAACCTTCTAATAACTTTCTAATAACCTCCGCCTCGCCCCCTCAGGCCTCGCGCGCTTTCTCTCTCGGTGTCAACGGGCGACGTGACGCCCGGGACTTGATCGAACAATAAAGCGAAAGCATAAAGTACCGATAACCGAGTTCACGCCGAGGCGGTAAAAGGGCTTCGACGAGGCGAACGCATATAGGCGCGGCAGCGGCAGTCGTTAGCCGTTAAAAGCGAAAGGACGCGCGATCGCGCTATTATGATCCTCGCCCTCTATATGAACACTCTGCCCGCGCCATACACATTTACATACATATATGCGCGCGCGAGGGGGAGGATAAAAGTCGCGGGCTTTTACAATCGAACTCACGCAATGCGAGGTGTATTGCTCGCCGGCGCGTGATCGAAGCCAAAGATACAGGCCCTGTGTAAAATTTTTATGCGCGCGGCTTCGACGCTATCGCGCCATTATATATCGACGTAGCGACACAGCTTTTCATCGCGTCCCCCGCTTAGCCGCCGCCAGCCGAGCGATGAACTCGCGACAATTAATATATCGACTGGCCGTCCTATAATAGTCGCGTAATATCGTTGCTAAGCAATTACCTTTGCAAACATTGCTCGGTTTACGCCTCTGTTTATCGAGGCTCACGCGCTCACCGAGTTGTCATGTCTTGTCGATTCTATAGTGATTTGTCGTTTACGTATTTATGAATCGGCGCGCGCTCTGTTGCCGGGGAGGAATCCAGTCGCGAATAAAGTCGGGCTGCGCGAGGTATAGGGAGAAACGTACGCGCGTTTGTCCCCCTCGACGAGCCGCGTCGACCGCGATCCGCAGATTCCTGATGCCAAGCGACAGCTATGCCGAGGATTCCAATACTCCGCGCGACGCTGTGCATATAAGACGAGCGTGTTCTTCGGCGCAAGTACGATGGTATTCGATATTACAACGTTATTCAATTCGGTATTTGCTCCTTTCGACGTATCACGCTCGAGTTTTCCTTTCTCCAAGGATAATAATGTCTTATGAAAATACCAAAATAATATCGATACTTTTGCAATTGCTCAAAATTCGACTCGTATCATTCCGTGAAGTAGTCGGCTTAATTAACTGAGATATAGAGAGAGGGAGAGAGACTTAATAACGCATTATTATTATGCTAATGAAAAGTTTTGCACGCGGCGTAAAAGTTGGCACACGGCGCGTGTATCCCTGGTGTTGACGCGTGAACAGGGAAATCAAGGAAGTTTCTCGACATTAAAATTGTGATTAGAAACGGGAGGTAGAGTGGGGGATTACGGGCGGATGGCTGATGGCTACGGCGCGAAATACGAAAGTCGGCGCAGTTGAAGGCGGCGTAGCTTATCGAAGGACGTCGCGCGAGCTCGTCTCTCGATGGGGTGGTTACGTTTTACGAGGCTCCTTCGAGGAAATTCCGGAGGTGCTGCTGTGCGTGTGTCTCGCGGGCGAAAGAGCCGAGAGGGCCGCGCGGCTCGTTACGAGGGAACCTGTTAGAATAAAGTGTGATTAGGACGATAGTTATGGCGTTTTGTATTATAATTCGAGCCCGCGCGAGCGCTAGGGTTACCCCTCCCCCTTTATGCCCTCTCCTCGCTGCTGGCTCGTTAAAGCCTCGGCAAGTTTTCGACGAGTCTAGCGTGTCTTAGGCTCGAGATTGTGACTCGCGGCTCCTGGGATTCGCGCGATCACGTACTTCAATACCTGTCGCGCGGGGCCGTAAATCCGGCTTACGCTTTGCTTTTTCTCCTCGCCGCGCTTTGGGATTTGCACTGCTCTGGTGTACAGTCAGACGTATAAGTATTTCTTTCGATCAATGTAACCGAAAAAAGTACATTTGCGGTGATAGTGGGGGATTTTCCTCAATTACAACAACTTGCGTTTAGGGCAAATAGTTTGGGAGGAAAGTTGAAAAAAGTATCGAAAAAGCAAAGAGCTCGGGGCTAAGGTGGAAATGCGGGCCGAGTCTAACGAGCGAGTCCAATCGAAGTTTGCAGCGGGAAGCTAATCGATTGATCTCGCTCTCTGTTGTCCCGGAGAGCGCGGCGGTCTCGCGAGGATCGGGAGAGGAAAGAGCAAGAGTTGTGAGCCAGGACGTTTGATAGCCGTTCGCCGCTGCCCGTATTTGATTGTTTAATTAGTAAGATGACCCCGGCGGATTTCCCGGCGGAGCGCGAGCGAGCAGAGTCTCGAGGATGCGCGCGAGCTCCTTTTCGGCGGTGGCGGCGAGAGAGGGATTCGCCTCGAGACCGAAGTCCAAAGAGACGCGCGAGAAGAGAGGCTGGATTTCTCCTGTATAGGGGTATTAATCCCTACCCTCAATTACCCTTTGTCTTGGCCGCGCAGCTTGGTCCACTTGTTAAGACACCGCCACTGTTTGTCTTGAGGGGGGACGGCCGCCCCCCGCCCCCTTCTTTCTCCGCCGCTACCGCTGCTTCTTCGACGCTAAGACACTGCGAGTCGCGGCTCTCACTCCCTCACTCCCGGCTTGCGATGTATATAGGTGCGCGCACTTCCGTAACCGCGGAGACGAACTACCACCGCGAGGACTACTGATCGTTGTGGTCCCGTATTCGCTGCAGACTCATTCCAACCTCTGGCTTCAACCACACGGATTTTTATATTTTAAATCTTGATCTCTTCTTTCAAAAACTCTATTAGAATTACTGGCCAGAAAAACTAGTCACAACCTGACAAATTGAATAATTATAAACTACATACTACATGTTATGATTCAAGGTCGTATCGCACCGAGAAAAGGGTGTAATGGAGGAAAACTGGGACAAACGTTATATTCAGCATCAGCAGCGATGTCACAGCTGAACACAAAAGTTTATATTAATTGTTAACGCTAGAACGATTTATCGATGTAAAAAAAATTACATACGTCAACAATTATAATGTCTGTTAAATATAATTGTATAATGTTTATCTCAATACACGGTCGACGCATATATTTATATATTTCTTATTACCTAGATATTTAACTTTTTTCTTTTTAATATCAGTTTGATTATATATACTTTCTTGAGTATTGAAAAGATATATTGCAAGCTGCGTTAGCTTATATTCCAGAAATAAAAAATGTTTGACTAAAAAATACACATAATCCATTATCTTAATACTATAATTATTTTAATGTATTGATTTATTTAACAGTTTATTGAGTTATTGAGTTCTATATGCTGCCATTAAACATCAACTCAGTTAATTATATAAGCTATATGTACGTGGAGTTAGTCATTTTTTATTTTTTCCATTTTTACTGACGTATCTTATCGATAACGCAGTTCCTGCGGTGCTATTTCCGCTCTATAGTGACGGTACTATAGTGCCAGTTGAAACACATCGTCGATCAAAGCACAGTACCTTTTAACCAGTGTGAAGATTAAGTTTATGTTGGTTCGCAATCGTATATTATTTATGTTACGTATTTTATACTAATATTTAACTAACGTCTTCAGACATTATTACTGCAGTGGTATAGAAAATATTTCTCATTAAAAGGATTTAAAAAATCATACGATTGTAAGCACGTATGTATAGATACTTTTTATGTAAAAAAAAATCTTGCTATTAAAAAATTTATTGCCTTCAAATACTTATTGCCGTTTATCTAATGTTTTTACTTATCATATCTGTTTCGTAGACGTCATGGATGCCGGTCCCTCATTATGGAATTATACAGTCAAACATACAACGACCAACATCGAGACGTTGAATTTGAATAATTTGGACAAAATAACTTCAATAAGCAAAAACGTTTTATGCATTCTGAAATTTCTTGATGAAACTAGTAATAAAATAATCAAAAAAGTTAATAACAAGTACTCTGACTTTTATCGCGATTCGTGTAGTCGAGACGTTGCTCCAACGAATATAAAGAAACTTGAATCATACAGGAAAGCAACTTTAAAAAGAATTAAGGACATTACACAGGTAATCTGGGATGATTATGCAGATTTTGCATCCTTAGCGGGTAATATAGTTGTTGATGCTTTTCAATATAATGCAGAAAAAGAAGAATATGATAATTTAAAAAAAAATGGCACATTCGATGTCTTGATAAAATGTCAACGCAGATTCATTACTGTACAAAACCGGATAGAAAAAAATATTATGAAATTTAATAATAATGTACAAGCGTTTAAAAACCTTGATAATAATCTTCATACCGGAACAATAGCTTATACAACTACATGCAAAGATAAATGTGATAAAGAAACTTGTGCTTCTTCGGTAAACTCTTATCTAGTGATAACAGAATTGGAAAGTATGATAAATGATTGTTCAACAAAAGCCAGTCGCAAAATAATAGGACGCTTTAATCCTTATTTAAATCCTTATTTAAATTTCAAATAATCAGGTGATGATACTTAGATGGGTGATAGTTTGATTATCGATGTTCAAAAGTGAGAAAGGATGTCCTTGATGTGTTTTCACTGAAAATATTAGAATGTCATAAGTCTTTTTTACACAAATTTTTATATATGACAAATACTTAGATGGACAATCGATTATAATACATAATAAAGGATGAAAAGTTTAATATTGTTTTAAATTGTAAAATAAGAATTAGTAATTCGTATATATGTATGATTTTATGAGTACTTATTCAATAAATTTTAAAAATATCATCAAAGTTTTTCTTTATTTTATTACAAATTTTCTTTAAATAAAAAATTCCATTGCAAAACTATTTTAGAAAACCAAAAGAATGATGATTTAAAAATAACTAATTCTCGCCCTCGGACTTTAAAATATATAGACTAAAAAAGTTGTACTTTAAAACTTTCGTAATCATTCGAAGCGTCATGTATTAAATTTCTGGTCGTTACAGTCACTACATCAAAACCATATTGTAATTCAATCACCAACGCATTTTCACGCTAGAATCTATTCGTTCCTTCTAGATTAAAAAACATTTGAAATACCTAAGTATATATAATTATTTGACGATTACAATGAGCGTATTAATATGCGGGTGGTCTCGTTAGGGTTTAGTCGGAAGAGCGAAAGAGAGAAACGTTCGGAAAAAGGGGGTGTATATAGAGTGAATCGAAAAAGCGAGAGGGAAAGGTAGGATAACCCGCGCGAAATGCCGTGTAAACATTTGCAATGGATTTGCGAGCTATTCAAACGGTTAAATTCTCTTAAGAATTTGGTTTGTATAGGGGCGTGCTGCTGCTACTACTGCTCGGCACCCTCGATTCCCCCACCCCTTCTTCTCTTAGCTCCTCAAGGCGCTGCTAGTCTGCAGCGAGCGCCTTACACTCCGCTACGACTACGCCTCTTTCTCTCGCCCTTTGTATTTCTAACAATTGATATTCTTCTCTCTGTGCAAAGAAACAGATTTCGCCTCTCCTCCTCCGGTGCCCATGCTATAGGTATACCGCCAACCGCCGACTGTCGCTCTCTAACCATGCTGAACAAATAATACGTATCGAGTCGAATCTGAGAAATCAAAGGAGCTTCCCGTGCTTGTGCCTTCTTAATTAACCAGAATGTTCACGTTTAAAGCAAATACTTGTAACAACGTTATTTATTGTTAAATAGTATACAAGATCCGTAAGCAACACGTGAAAAAGATTTCACAGAAACATTGAAATATTTTATTATTTCATTATTTTTATTTCATTCAGGTCTTTTGTCTTTATATAAAGTACAATTATCACAATAAAATTATTCAGCTATCATTCTGGCTGAAGCGACCTTATGGCAAGGGTTTTAAAAAGAGCATTATGTTCACACAATTAATAATCGGGTGAGCAACTAGGTTCCACAGTGCAGTAGGGGAAGGTGGGGCGGCATGGGCACTTGACGAGGTGATATGAGCATTGTCGCTATTAAAAATATTAATCGAACTCGGCAAAAAATTCTACCACCCTTAAAGTATTCAGCGATTCTCCATCTACATATAAGTACACCTCGTTATTTATGTGAATGCAAAGATATTGAAATGTATTAATCTGAAGAAAGCATTGACTTGAAAACCCATATCACCCCATCAGTTTGGAGGTGGGACGTAATGGGTTTTCCTGTGTAAATCAATGGGACCCATATCGCCCCACTGGAAACAAAATTTCAAGTGGGCCATATGGGTATTTTATTTTTGAAATTATTTATACTCAACTGTTTCAGTTTCTACCACTTCCAATACATGTGTTAAAACTTTGGCCATAACCTAAAAAATTTGCAGCTAAAAATAGTTTGTAATTTTTTAAATATCTTCAAAATCCGTATTACCCCACTGTCCATACCGCCCGACCTTCCTCTACTCGAACGTACGACCGCGTTTGTCGCAAAATTTGACTTATACTTCAAGGTTTAAAATTATTTCAACGTCTTGTATTATATTACTGTTCATAAGGTTATAATTTTCTTCTTAATTAGTTCCATGTGGTCTTTACATAAAACTAAATTTCTGAAAAAGACCAGGTCATTGTAACAATGTATCTTTCTCATCGCAAGAATGTTAAAATTGTTATAAAAATCTTTGTAATCATGTGAAAATTTATTAAAAGAAAATTTTAAGTATGCTTGAATTTGGTAATTAATGTGTGGAGACCATATCGGAAATGCAAAGTTCAATGCAGGGCATACTAACATTGAAATAACTGTGAAATATAATTTGTTATCCACTAAAACACCAAGATCGCTTATGCAATCAATTGAGTCTATGGAGTATTAACAAATATATTATACAACCGAAATATTTTGATTCTATGAAATGTTTAATTTAAAAAAAGTAGATGCTACTTGTTTTTTTTAATGTTATAGTATACAATATATAATAATATAGTAAACAGTATTTAATATTTGTCGTGGAATTTATCTCAAGCTAAACGTACTTTATATTTTGTTATTATAAATGTTCTTTATAACTGACGTCTTTACTAAAATCCCTAGTAGCTTATTACGAAAGTAACATGTGGGATGATGTTGTTTTTTTATAAAGCGAAAAAGATCTCGTAGACTGCATGTGAAAATGAGAAAATGCATTTTGATTTGCGGTGAGAATTCTAAAAGGGTCTCACGAGCGTTGCCAAAGACGATTTTAAATACGGACGAGGTAAAGGGAGCTGCTGCTGAATTCCCGCTGGCCAAAGTTGAAATATGCACGGTAAAGCAAAGGAATATGGCTTATTTGCGTGGCGAAAGTTTCTGGCAACCGCGTGTGCTTGCGCTTCGCGCAGCCGCGTATGCCTCGTTATTAACGATTACTTCAGTGAGAATTTTAAAATTTTTCCCTTTTATTCGGATCGCCGCAGCTATAATATATCATCAAACTCAAAATTTGCACGCAATCAAAGCATCGGGGGCTCTGAACTCGGCCGGGCCAAACTTTCTCGCTATCGATAAAAAAAGTTGGACGTTTCCGCCTGCGCGCGCCGGCTTGAAAAATGCCGGCGGAATTTCGTTTGAAATGAAAAATTCAAATTCGCGATGAGTTTGCGCGGGAGCTCAATTTAATTCTCGGCTCACTTAATCGCTTAAGCAACGAACCGGTAGAATATAGAGGATAGCGTTCGCGCTGTTTACGAGTTTGCTGGTTGACCTCGGAAGTATAACTCTCTGCGTGGTTGCTCCTCAATCTTGTCCTGCAGGCACATCGCATCGTTGGCATAACTTTCAAAGAAGACCTTCCTCTCTCCCTCTCTAGCCGCTATATGTGAGCACGAGCATACTTGACTCTATGTCGGACTTGCACCCTCCCTTTCTACTCAGAGAAACCACTCGCTCTCTATGGACTTTTGCCGCGTATATTGCTATTATATTTTCATTTCCTTGTTCTACCTACCAAGCAAGTATTGACATTCGATTTCAAAGTTAAAACAGCATCAAATTTAATGAAGAATAATAAAAATGCTAGTTTTAAGTATGTATTGTGACCAAAGTAAATTGTTCATTTTACACCATTAAAGTATAAGTATACCTGTACTATACGAATATGATATTTTCCAGTATGTGTCCATTTTACTCACACCTATGTTTGTCCGGAATCTACTGGTGAATTGAAATCAATATCGAGCTATAGGTTTAACTCCATGTGTAGTATCGGATATAAGTTTAAAAATAGCATTAACTTTATGAAAATTATTATTGATAATTAATTTATTGAATCTCATTTGATTCCTATTTGGACTATATGAAAAAGATAGATGGTCCGATTAAAAAATCCGATTGTCAAATTAGATCAAACAGAATAAATTCGTTTTATATACCGTTTTCATGAAAGTAAAAAAGGTTTGGTTCTTGAAAATCGAAATATTTGAAGAATCCAGTATGTATATAAAGTTGAAAAAAGTATTTTTCGCTTGTAGTTATTATCGACATAAACGTGCTTTTCAAGCGCGTATATCCGAGTCGAAGCACATTAAATCTGCAGCATTATCTTTTCCTTTCATCGATCAGGACAGGTTACAACGTTTACTTCTAAATGATATCTGCGACGGATACACGCTTCACTCTCAGTCGAAGGCGCTCATCCCGCGAGGAAAAAAAGGAGCAACCGAGCTTACAAGTATATAGCAAACGAGGTGCGCTTTCAGGGAGCGTTTAAGCCGCGTAACGAGCGCGCGTTCGTTGGCAGTAAAATCGAAGCTCTTGTGTATATATACGCGCATATGTATACGCCGGTGGCGCGAGTGCGCAAAAAGCACTTGATGGGCTTTCCCTCCTGACACGCGCGCCTTGGACTCGGGAAGGCCGTGAGCTGGCGACGCTCGGCGGCGGGCGGCCTAAGCTCGCTGATTGCGGCCGGGCGAAGGGGCGAGAGTGCCAGCGGGGAAGGAGCCACCCCCGCCGCCCCGCCGTCCCCGCCGGCGCACACTTTGCGATACGTCGAATGACTAATACGTTGAAACAATAGGCTGTCGTCGTCCGCCCCGATGGGACTGCCAAATGAGTGAGGCTGCCGCCGCCGCCGCGGCTAAGAGCACATGGGACGCGCGCGAGTGGAGCAAGATATATGTGTGGAGGACGAGGCGAGGAAAGGTTTGAGCGATTCCAATGCACCACTTAAGCCTTTCTCTATGTGTGTGTTCGAGCTCTCTTTCCGCGTAGCTGATGTGCGGGAGCGAGCTTTCTCCACATCTCTCACCGTCACACACACAGAGCATATTATGTATATACACTGTCGATGCTTTTATCGTCCGCGGCTTTGCGCCTGTGTTGAATTATGAATCGCGTTGCTATTGTTCAACGCCCAGCTGATTTTCTCGAACCGAGATTCTCTTTTTACAGGACGTCAGCTCGATATTTTCTTTTTCAGCTTTTAAGTACAAATAAACGTTTTTTTAATTATAAGATCATCCCGAATGTTATAGCAAAAGTTATTTTTTTTTAAGTTTTATCAAGTAAAATCGAGAATTGAAAGAATTGCGGAACGAACTCATTCTACTTAAAAAGAAAATGAATTTTTTTGGTTGCTTTTTATAACGATAAATTTTACACGAATATAAGCAAATGTGATGGAACCGTATATTCGTTGATGATTTTTGTTTGATAAATATTTTTTACTTTCAATGACGGAAATGAAAAAGTTTCAAAGAATAAAGGTTTTATTTCTCTTTGTTTTGAATATTACCTTAACTAGTTTGACAGATCGAATATTAACAATATTCATTATCTTTTATCATATTTTTTGTAATAATTTGTACGACAATAGCATCCTGAAAATTGATGGAATATTAAAAAATGACATATTGAATGTTTATTTAGCCTTTGAACGTGTAGAATGTAATATCTCTTTTTTAAATTGAACTACATAATGAAAAAACATAAAGGTTTAAAATATTTATATTATTTTGTCGGCGGTAGTCGTCCAGCGAGTAAAAATGAAAATTCCAGCATGTCCCCAGAGTGAATGTGTGTGTGTGTGCTTGGGTGTGGGTGTGGATGTGCTATACCGCTGATTGCTTCTCTGGCATCCCTTAAAATTGACGTTATATTCGTTATATCCTTTCGACCCTTACATTCGGTGGGGCGCTTATCTCTTTCTCTTTTCCCGGCGGCGTCGTCGAGCTACTCCCTCTTTCTCTCTTTTTCTCTCTGTCTCGCTCGGTCCTGTCTTTGCGCGAGCCTCTGTCCCTGTGCATGCGTGTACGTATGCGTGCGATATT
The DNA here is from genome assembly GCA_900474315.1 of Torymus auratus. NCBI lineage: Eukaryota > Metazoa > Arthropoda > Insecta > Hymenoptera > Torymidae > Torymus > Torymus auratus. Next base: position 27,876 of record UXGD01000346.1, read on the forward strand.
TGCGCTCTGGTAGAGGCATCTCCTCTTTTCCGCGTGTACACATATAAGCATATCAACCCTTCTCCAGTAGCCACACCCTCACAGTAGCAGCAGTAGTAGCAGCAGCAGCAGCAGCAGCTCCCTCAAAGAGAAAGAGCGCGAGTGCGCGAGAGCGAGAAAAAGGGACGGGGTGGGGGGACTTGGCGAGTAGCGAGAATGCCTTTTATTCCTCCCCCACCCCTTTTTCCTTTGTCTCCCCCCGCGTGAGCTTGCGCTCGCGCGCGCGTGCGAGAGCCTCTCGGCTTTGAATAATAGAAATATTCGCGTTTGGAATAGCCTCCTGGATTGATTAATTTTTCACTAATTTTTCAGTTTTTTCTTCCTTTTTTCTGTTGTTACGTGCCTTCCTGTCCTATTTACGAGCTTTGCGAGGGCTCATCCGCATTTCCCGGTTTTTAATTTTAATACATCGCGGGCATAAGTAGCGCGCGGGCAGGCATCTCCAAGTGGCCGCAGGTTTCCCGCTCGTAATCGAGTATTCTGATTTATACGAGGCGAGTTGTGAAATGACGGCTAACTCTCGCGTCGCGTTCCGCGTGGCCGCGCGCGCTACACTCGTATTCTTCGGATCGGCAGGGGTAAGAGAGGTAAAAGAGAGACCGGCCCTTGCTCGCGGCCGCGACTTGCCGAAGCGGCAGCAGCGGCATCCCCGAAAGAGCTTCTCTATCCCGGGAGAGCTTCCATTACTAATCCATGCAAAAACCGGAATATCCTTATCCCTCCGCGCGTGCTGGGGACGTATTTCCGGAATAAATTCCGCCACGTGAAAGCTCGAGTCTTTCGCTGTTGCTGCCGCTCTCTTTCGCCACCGCGATAAGAGCCGCCAGAGAGAATATTTCGAGAGTGCAAAATTCGGGGCTTCTCGCCTTCGCCGCCGATCTACTATGACGGCCAGCTGCTCTCTGTCAATTATTCAAAATGACCATTTCTCTTGTAAATATATAAATTATAGCAAGTTATACTGCGCTAAGGATAAATAAAATGTAAGCGAGCTGTGGCCGAGAGTGAAAAAGGCGAAAATAGCGGGACGCGCGCGTCTCTGCGGGCAGTGGAATATGAGACGAAGTGCGGAATACGAATATGAGAATTAAAGCCGTCGAAGGAATTAAAGCGAACGAGCGCGCGGGAGAGTGGAAGCAGCGGGCTGTCCGTCTCGCTGGCCGGCCAGCCGGGATATATATCGAGGATCGGATCTGGCGCTGCACGCGTCCTTCTCGCGAAAGCTCTCTTTGTGTGCGTGCGTGCGCGTCGAGTCCGACGCTCGCCGGTGGCTTTTCATATTTCATTAAGGCGCTGCTGTGGCTGCGACCATTTTGCATCCCACGCGCGCAAACCCCTTTGCTAGGGCCTCTGGCAATTCCTTCGCTCTCTCTTTTTCCCTACTCCATTCGCTTTCAAAAAGACGGCCGATAAAAACTTTATATGCGCGCTCGGCCTTTTTATTTTGGACGTCAGCGCGTAAGAGCCGCGGAAATTATTCATTATTTCCCTCATCGCGTGTACAGCCCTCTCTTCTCTCCCTATACGCCCTCTCGTCCGCCGCCTCCTTTTTTATTAACGAGCCGGAATATTATATGCGCGATATGTATTTTAATTAACACGCGTATAGTTGTACATATAGCATTGCGTTGGATGGATCTTGAAGCCGCATTGAAATGGGAGCTTCTTTCGGCTGTGCTTGCGGTCGGGGGCGGACGAGTGGGAGAGAAAGCGCGGTGGACAGGCCGCTCGCGCCACGCACAGTCACACGATAGTGACGGCTCCGGCCGCGCGCAATAGTCGTAGAGACGTACGTCACAGAGTCAGCACTAGCAGTTGGCTCTGTAACGACCGCATCTCTATATCAATCACTTGGCCGGGCTTCAGGCATGACGCCGTCGCTGCAGCCTTCGTCCGTCCCTCTCGCTAGCTGCGCTGCCGTTTCGCTGCGGCGCGTGTGTCTCCAGTGTTGCGCGGCCAAAGCCTCCTCCTCGCTTCCAGCCCTCCCTCTCCCTCCGCTAACCGATGTTCGGATTGATAATTTATGTCCGTTAATTATGAGCCTGCGGTTTCGCGCCGCTATTTGCCCGCGCGCTCGCCTCCATCCGAAATCGCCGGCTGCACTCGCTTGGCCCCCGAGCGAGCGCGTCTCCGCACGGCGCACACCATAACGCCGTAGCGCCCGTCGTCAATCCATGTTCCGCGCGGTTCGAAGCTTTCTCATTCATTTTCCCGCGGGCCTTTTTAACGGGACTACTACTACTGCGGTTCGTTGTATGCAGGGACACGACAATGAGATATTTCGAGGCAATACACAGCGCGCCGTGGAGCACTTTGTGTGGCCCCGTTTGAACGGGAGCTTAGCGTTATACACGCGCGCCATTATTTAAAGCGATTCTCGCGCGAGTGAATTCCGGCTGCTCTCGCGAGCTGGCTGCACTTTTGAAAAAACGTGTGAACAACGGAACGGGAGCGGCGGCGGCGGTGGCGGAGGAGGAAAAAATGGCGCGAACGTCGAAAAAGAAAAAGAGCGAAATAACGACGCAGCCTCTGTAAAAATCGCGTCCGGACGTGCGTCATCGGCGGAAATAACGCGCGCGAGCGACTACACCGAACGTATTTCGCCTTGTTTTGCCCTTTTTCCGCGCTTTCAGCTTCGAAGAGACACGCTGCTGCTTCGCGTAAGAATAAAATAATGAAAGGCCAGTGTGTGTGTGCTACCAGCGCGAGTTAGTTTTCCCGCAGTTTTAATCCCGTCTGCATCCTGCTCATTTCTCGTCTTTTTGCGCGCGCGAGAGAGAGGGAGAGAGAGGAGAGGAAAAACGAGTCTCATATCATTAAAATAGAGATATTGACAAAGAGATGAGTCTATATACGCATATAGTATATATAAGCGGGGAGAGATCGGCCCGGATGGCGCAGAAAGCCTCGAGGGCGTCTCACAGATCAATGGGAATATTGAACAATTGTCTCTGGCTACGGCTGAAACGAGCGGCCAAGACAATCAGCCCTCTGCGAACAATGCGTAGCTTAATGACGCAGCGGCACGGCGTTTTCGTCGCGTTCCTCCCTCTCTCACCCGTCACGTCCTCCGCCTGTGTATTTGCCATCCCGCATGCGAGTCAGAGGGGAGAGAGAGAGTGAGCTGCATCCGAGATAATAAATTGTAATTAAAACATATTTTCGCGATATTTGTATGCGTGCAGCTCACTCCCTGCTGCGGAGCGATTGTCACGTCTCTCTGCATGCGCGCGCCTCTCAGCTCGTAATGCACCACTTTTTTCTTCCGCGACGAACCTTCGGGCTCTGCGCACTTTTCGAGGATTTCGGCTTTGTCGCGTATAAATGAGCACTTTCTTTTATCTTATTTTTAATACAGTTCCATTTCGTTCAATCGTTTATTTTCCTGCTATTGATAAAATTATACACCTTCATTTTATATTGGAAAATTTCAATCATCGTATTTAAAAAGTTTTTTCGTAAAAAATATGCTAAATAAATTCATTAGCTGCGAGTAAACTTTACGATGCAACAGCTGCAGAGGAAGTAATTATAGTATCGGGTAAAAATGGAAATCCTAAATCAGTGGATAAAAAAGGTCGAGGAAGAAGCAGAAAAAGTGCCCTCGTCGCGGGGAAGGTGTGAGGCCGCGGGCCCTGCTCTCGGTGGCTTCTTATACGCCTATATCCTCTGGCATCCTCTCTCCTTCTCTGTCTCTTGCGGGCGCGATATGGCATTGGCCAGACTTTCTCTCGCCCTCTCTCTCCTTCCGCTCTCGCGCTGTTTTAGGGATCAATAATTTATGTAAATGTGTACGCGCGGCAAGGGCGCTGAGTTACTGTCGGCTGGTGAGGCGGGAGGGGGAAATATAGGGGGGGCCGTGCACCGTCGCCAAAGGAGAAAGAGTGAGAGAAGATCGCGCCCGGTGCCAGCGCCGACACTGCGGGGGCTTTGACGTGCGCGTCGTCGCAACCCTTTCATCGATTCCGCGCTCTCCTCCCTTTTATAATCCCTTCGACGCCGAGCGAACGGCCGCCTTCCCCGTGGCTTCTTTCTCCGCATCACGGCCAAAAAGCTGCCGCCGGCTAATGCTCGATAATATTCCGAGAGCGAACGCTCTCTCTCTCTCTTTCTCTCCTCGCCTTATCCGCCGCTGCGCTAATGCGTCTCGCGCGCGAAAATTCACGCCTCCGCCGTCGCAATTGTTCCCTGCGCCCCCTCGACACGATACATTTGCGCTCGAAACCTCGTCGGCTATACTCGGCGATTTCGGCCCGAAGTTCGATGGCTCGCACTGGAACGAACGAAAGGTGCACTTGAATTTGCGTTAATTTTTGTCTCCCGCAGCCTTGATCTCGCTTCTTCTTGCCGGGGATATTACCTGCGAGCACTTTGCCGGGCAAGCTTACGACTCGAGATATGAGACTTTGCCGCGTTTCCGTTCTCCGTTTCTTCCCCCTTTTTTATCTTCCTTTTTCCCTGGAGCCGTGGCTCTCACGAGCAGCACTGATACGCGAGAGTTATTATTTTAATTTGTCCGGCGTTACGACGCGAGAGTCCAGACTGCCGGTTCAAAAAGTCGAGGGGGCGTCGCTTTCCCATATTGTCTCTCTACTTAGCTTCCTTTTTTGCGCGCGAAGAAAAACTCCCGAGTCTAGCTCGGCCAAGAGATATTAAATGCATTAGTCGCGAGGCTTTTTAAGCGCGCCGCGTTTGAATATTTAGCAAATAAAAATAAGCACGCGCAAGCGCGCTGTGATTAAGATTCCCCCGTTATTTCATCCGGTTTTTACTCGGAAAATTCTTCCTCGCTCCCCCCGATAAATAAAGCGGTAAAACGTCCGGTTTGCGCGGCATGATTACTATAATAACGCCCGCGGAGGCTGCGGAAATTCAAGGAGCTCGTCGCTCGAAATTAGGTGGCTCGTCAGCTGCGTCACGCCTTCGAATTTCGCATGCGGCCTGCGTACAGTTGTAGAGAGTGCCGGGCTGAACTAGAAATCGAAATGTGTGTGTGTGTGTGTTTGCGGGCGCAGCGACCCTCCTTCTGCGCTGTCTTCCGCCCTCGGATTCGCAACGGCGTCATCCCTTTCGGGCGCCCCTACCCTTTGATCCCCCCAATAATCAATATATTCTAACATAACTCTAATGGCCACCCCCATTTGAATATACACGCTCGACGCTCTCTCTCTCTCTCTCTCGACAACAATACCAATCATCCGAAATATTCCGTCTCCCTCCCTGTCTTTCGCGTATTCTCCGAGCCTCTCGCCGCGAGAGTGGTATTAAAAGTTTCGAGGACGGGGGAGCCGAGATAAAACTCGCGCAGCCGATGTCCGGCGTGTCTCTGTTTTAGCCCGCGGGGCACGATGAAAAGGACTCGGGGTAGATTTGTCATCGAGGCTCGTGTCGCGGTTATCGGCCTATCGCGCGCCAGCCCCGGAGCCGAGAGAGACTAGCTGACAAAACGCTTTGCCTTTGAGAGGGAAGGAAATAAAACCTCGAAACGCCCCATCTAGCGTGTGTTCCCTTTGCATAATGCGACCGGCCGAGCTCTACTGCTTTTTCCCGTGAATTTACTCGCGCAAAGCCTTTCTCTGTGTATCGCTTATCGCGAGCCACTCTCTCGCCATGCCCTTCCAATTAGTCCATTGCTTTTCCTTTTTCCCCAACCCCGCATGTACTATAATGTTATATGTGTACTATATGTGTATATGTCTGTGCGCGAGACAAAAAATTATTGGAAAATCTATCCTGTCTCCTTCTCTTTCGCCCTTTTTTCCACTCTCAGTGCTTTTACTTTATTTATCAGTTCCCATGTTTACTTAATATACATGTTTCGTCCGCTTCATAAAATACCTTATAATATACACATAGTACAATGAAATATTTATCAGTTTTTTCTGCAGCTACGCCGTAAACATCAAAATGGAGATAAGCTTTCCGAAAAGGTTGGCGGCCGTTTTCATTCCCGAAATTATGAGAAAATAATATGAAAGTTTGTATTATTATGGAGCTTTCGCACGTGTGTTACGCGTCATGTTTCAAAAATAATTACAAGCAAAATAAATCTCCGCACGAGTAATTTATTAAAATAAGTCATCTTATTAATATAAGATAATTTAAATTGTAATAAAAAATGAGGAGCATTATTCACGTTAATCCTTACATTTCTATTTCGGGCATAAGAAATGTCCTTCCGCGCTCTTTCCGGCTTTATTCAGCTTTTTAATAAACGCACGAGATTACGGCGAGCAGATAAAAATGACGTTTCGAGGTCGTAGGGCTAATAAATCAATCCGGCCGCAAAATGGCAAGCGGCAAAGGGGGGACAAGCCGCGAGGGGTGCGGATTCTCCGCGGAGGCTGCTTTTTGGTTTCGAGTGCACTCGATCCGAAAATAAGGATTTACATATTCATGCAAAGCTTTCTCTCTTTCTCAGCACGTCTCGGTCTGCCTCCTCCGCCGCAGGATCCGCGTCGACGCTGTATCGAGGATAGTTGCTAATGGGATTTTCGGAATCCCGATGGAACGGAGTGTATCGATTCATGTCCTACCGAAAATCTAAAGTACATCTTGTGGCTATAGGCATTCAGCGTGTGGATTCAAGGTGGCTTTCAGCTTTAATATACTCAAGTAAAATAATGATGCTGCGAATATTTGGAATATCAGCGTTCGAGAGTATTCGAGCAAAAGCTGTCTCGCCGGCGCACTTGCGATTCCGATCATGCAGGAATCCCGTCCAGGCGGATAAATATGCGTCGTGCAGCTTCTGCGTGGTCGCGCAAAAAAGGCAAGTCCTGCGGGAGATATGACGAATCGTCTGCGGTCGGGCGCTAAGAAGCGGGAAGCTCGGGCGCGCGTGTAAGCGGCGGGGTTGAGCTCTGGCCGGAGGGGGGCGGCTTCTTTCCGGCGTTCATCCCCTGATATATCGACGCGGCCGCGACGCAGCGAGCGATTCCCACGGAGGATACCGCGAGCCAATCTTTCGGAAACCAGCCCCAAATCCGAAGGACGTACCGCCACCGCAGCCGCTTGCTCGCTCGCTCGAGCGCGATATTTATAGGCAGGATTTAAAGTATAAAGTCGAGAGCGGATAAGGCCGCTCGCCTCCTCTCTACCTATTTTCTAAGAGAGACAATCGCCGAGAGCCACGCCCGCGAGACGAATTCTAAAACCTTAAAGCGGGCTAAATGCCCCTGTCTCTCCCCGCCGAAGATGTGTGCGCGGTATAGCGAAAACTAAAGGTCGCCGCGGCAAATATCGACGCTTCTACTAATATCCGGTTATTTATTTTACAACTGCACTAACAATTTGTATACATATCAAGATAATAAAAAGACTGTGTAAACCACTTGGGTTAGCATAGAGGCCATAAAAGCTTAAGTACGCCGAAAATCCTAATAAATTGCTCATTTTTTTCGAGCAATATCCAGAACTATCGGGAAAAAAGGTGGCACGTGTCGCGGGGTACGTACCAGCAGCGCTTCCCATGGACTATCGAAATTATTCAAATTTCTCGGGCGCAGTTGACTTAGCATATTCACGGGGATAAATAGCGCCATAAAGAGGGACACACGCCGACAAAAAAGCGACACGAACAAAAAGGCATATTAAGCAGGGGTACATCCCGCTCTCTTAATCCGCGTGGCGATAGTGCAGTCCACGATCAGCCTTTTTTTCCTCGCATTCGATAGTTAAATGCGTCGTGAGATAAGATCCGCAACGCAACGTTCCCTGCTGTTATGTGGCCGAAGTTGCGCGACGCGATCGAAGATAGAATGCTAAACAGCATCGACGAAGGGTTGAGCGTTGCGACTGTATAGGCAAATCAACCCCAGCCTGCACCGCAGCCTCAGCCGATCTTCTCTTCTTCTCTTATTATGTCTCCGTCGCGCTGTCTCGCTCGCACTCGCCTATAGCTTCAGTTTGCTTCGGCGGGAGGCAGCATTTAGATAAGTTAAACTATAAATTAGACGGATCACTGGTAGCTAGTCGAGGAAACGCTCTCGGCGTCTGAATATGTATGATTTATACAAGGAACCTCTTCGATATAATTCAGCTGCTACATGAGAGAGCTGCTGCGCGGTATTGAGCTTTCCGGCATACACAACTTTCGTGTTCAATTGCTGTTTTTCGATCAATTTCCAAGATTTTTATGTATAAATTTGATCGATACTTGATACTTTTGATGGAAAATATGAATAAAATTATATGCTATTAAAAAGTGGCCTTTTGCATTGTTTGGAGAAAATGGTTTTTGATTGTTTATTATGGGCTTTTAAACTAGCCGTCATTTCTTGAGAAAAGCAAAGACACGCCAGTTGATTTAGGATTTGAAGCCGCAATCGAGCGAGCGGGACGCCCGAACGGAATACTAATCAAAGATACACAAATTCCAAGGCTAATACTTCAAATCCCCTTTAGCCAGGATCTCGAAATTAAATTATTGGATTAGATGGCTGGCGTCGCCAAGCCCTTCTGTGCTCTATTGCCTTCTGTATTTTGCATACGTCGAGCTGATTTTCCACGCGCGGCGCCTCATCTTTTCCATAACTACGCATCCTGCATTCAGAGTTGCTTCATGTATATATTAGCTGCTAGATTATGCGAACGATTTTGCACTGGCATACATGCAAGATTTTATCAAGCCGGAGGGAAGAGCGGGAAAATAAGAATATAAAATTGAAAGTTAGCCGAGCAATAGCGTGGGCTAAAAGAAAAGGATTGCCATCTTTTCTTTCTCATTGTTTTTTCCTTTGGCTCCGGCTGTTCGGCTGGATACCCTTGAGTCCGGGTGCGCCGCCGTCGCTTTCTCCTGGGGGGAAGGCCGCCCGTGCGCGCGCTATATTTTCATATCAATGATTTTATGACCGCATCCTTCCCGCGGGAGGGCCGGGACACGAGGCTCGCAGTCGCTGTACATATATATACCGGCTTCGTTTCGCCGCGGGGTTCTTCTCTCTCGCAGGGAAATCTATATTTTATCGCGCGTGAAATTTTTGCTATTTATTCGCGTATGAGAATTTAAATGTTGGCCAAAATACGACTCGCTCGCTCGCTCTTCCTTTTTCTTTCCGCCTTTGCTGTTTTTCTCTCGAGCCGCCGTAATCCTTGCATGATTTAGGGATCGAGGGATCGTCAAGTCAAGCGAATTGTAATTTCCTGCTTAAAAAAAATAAAGATAAAATAATAACCATACCAAGTTGTCTATACATATTTATACGTACGAAAAGTAACGGCGATTGAATAATTCGCGCAGGCAAGAGAGATAGATATGTTCATTCGAAATGGAAGGGGGTGGTGAAAAAAGCTTAAGTTGTATTCGATTAGCACTCCATAATGTAGAATGATTGCCGGGGCGAGTTTAGCGGGAGTAGAGAGTCGGGGGCTTTCGCAGCGGCCATCTTTGGCTCGGTAAAAATATATGATCGCGGTATTTTAGAATAACGACGCCATTAGCGGGAACTCTCCTGCAAGATGAACGAAGTAATGCCTCACTTTTGTGCCGCAGCTCGGCTTTTAAAAGGGGAATTTGTTTTTGATATTAGGCTCCTCGAGAGTCGCGACCGACCACTTCCACGGCTCGGCGCCTTCTCTCTCGCTCTCTTCGTTAATATTTACGAAGTCGAGAGGGATGAAGCCAGCTTCCCGCCTGCTGCTGCTGCTGCACTCCCCCTTGCTTGCAGCCTCGTATCTCGTTATACCCACCAGCAGAGTGTCGTCGAAACGTCTTATCTGCACTTGTTTTTACCTTTTAAACGTTTCGCGCCTCACAATTGACCTATCGCTTTGTCTCTTACAACGACTCAAGATTTAAAGCTTCATTTATGTTTTAATACTCAATATTTGAATAAGTGATTCATAGCATTTACATGATTTTTTGGTATTTCTCTTATAAAGTGAAAAAATAATATAAAAAGCAGAGGAAATGTAGGTTAAAAGTCGTAAAGATGAAAACGATAAAAGGACGTTCGAGAGATGGCAGCACCCTTTCGATGCTGCGCTGGCACGATACTTATGCTCCTTTCATCCCCCGCGTCCCATCGCTTTACGAATGAATTGCAGAACTCGTATTTGCGTGCCGCAGCTATAAACTTTGAGTTTACAGCGCCAAATGGACTGGAAGGCATAATGCAGGAAAAAAGCAGCAGCTAGTAAGAGAGAGAGAGAGAGAGCAGGGTGCATCTCTCGTTCCGCTAGGCTGAACTTTAATTGGAATATGGAGCCGCGCTCCGGCGTTTCCAGATATATACATAGACCGATAAATTAACGCACGTTCCATTTGCCGTCGAAAAACAGCGGCGACTCCCGACTCCTCGTCGTCGTCGTCTGCCGCCAATTACGCTACCGATTTATACGCTCCAAAGCGATTGCCAACCATCTTTCGACCCCGAGGAAAAACGCCTGTTGACTGGGAACTCGCTGCGGTTCTCGGTACTCTCCCGACTATCTGAAATTATAGTCCTGTACTTCCATTCAATAATCTACTCCAAATAAGAACATTATTTACATTAACAAAATGAATGATACTTTTCGTGAAAGAGGAATTGAGAGTGGCGCAGTGAGAAAAGTCAGCGTTTGTTCGGACAAAGTAATGTTGCAGCAGCCAGAGTAGAGTGAGGAGGAGGAGGAAGGAGTCCTTCGGAGACCGAAGAGAAATGCCGGGCATTAGGTTCGGGATGGCGGGCAATGACGGAAGTTGATTCGCCGCGATTCGCCGTGGGACTGCCGCTGCGAGCCGCCGCGTGTGTGATCTATGCCCGGTATATTCCGCGAAGCGAGCCTGGCCGGCTCCTCGGGGGAATCTCCGTGACGTATGTGGCTACCTGACGAGTTAAAACAATCTTCGAGAATATATCGTTCGCCCCCCCCCTCCTCCTCCTTCGCTCGCTCTACTCGCTTTCATTATACCGGATACAAAGCACTTTCCTTTCTTTACTATTCGTCTTCGATGTCGCCTTCTTAGTTTTCATTTTATTATATAAGGTAGTACAGTAACAAATTTAACGTAAATATATTGCTACAGAACTAATACCTTTTTCGAATTTCAATTTTCGCAATTTCCAACTCGGTGCGAGTGATAGTTCCATTAAAACGTCACTTTTTCAAGCACTATCTATTAAGAAATCACCTGTCACGTTAGAAAGCTTATTTCATTTTGGGTCTGCATTACCGATGCGCCGTAAAAAGATTAACGACGGAGACGCATCCGGGAAATCTGCGAGACGATGCTGACGTATACCTTTTCCCAATCCGTCTTCGGTTAAACGCGTGTGGTTTAGCTATTTCGCCCCTTGACCGAGAAAAATGGCCATCGACCCTGGGAATACGTTTACGAGCCTCCCGCGTCGGGTAATTCTATTACCCGAGGATTTTTTTGCGCTTTATACAATATCGGGATTTGAGACCGTCATGTGCTTCTTTAAGAAATATTATCCTGTCTTCGATCAATCTACCCGCTTTGATTCAATTGTTACAAAGATAGCTTTTAAAATTGTCTTTTGCGGCTTAGTCAGTTATTTAGGATTATTATTTTGGAAAAAATCAACAAAATCAGTTTGTAGGGAAATACAAAGCAAGGGGGAGTAATGGATTGACTGTTTAGTTTGAAAAGTGTGCATGAAATTTGCCTTTTGTCGGTGGAAGGAAAAAAAATCCTCGCTAGTACAGCGATCTCGCCGATATCAGATATAACATTTGCATGGGGTTTATGAAAATTCTATAGTTTATGGGAGCATTCGTATGTATTATCGTATTAGCATATTCCAGAAAAGACAGCAATCTCAATATTGGATAGCGGCTTGAGCCATATCGACTTGTTTACTACCCCGTTTGCTCTTTCAGCGATGCTCGTCCGATATAAGAGCCGCGCGTTTCGCCGGGGGAGAAAAAACTATACGAGAAGAGTCTGACGATCGTACACACACACACACACGTGTCCTCCTTTCCGTACCGTAAACGCTTCGTTTTTCTCTCCCGCTACCCTCGATTTGGATACGCGATATCTAATCTGCATAGCGTTTTTATCGACGATTCGCCCTATGTAAAGCCACGAGGGAAACTTTCCTCTCTCTTTCGAACACAACTCGGTAAAAAACACAAATGTCCCTATTGTTCCGAAACGGAGTCATCTCGCCAAGCATACGGGGAAAGCTAGGCTATATAAAGACGCGGCGACCCTTGTTTTTTTCGTGTCGGCAAACAGGCTGATTTTAAAGAAAGCTGCCAGAGTTAATTCCATCTGATAAGAGACTGCAAATTATTGATCGCGATGGAGGGTAGCGCGGGAAGGAGAGATTTTCGCTGGGGGGCGAACTCTTATAATTCGAGCTGTTCCGAAATCACACGTCGTGTCTTTCAGTCATTTAGCCGGGGCTCGAGCCTCGTTTAGAAAAGAAGCCGTGAATGATTAAAGCCTAAGCCTCAGACGCGCGTCGCTCTGCCGGCGTTCGAATCTGTCGGAGAAGAAGAAGACATGTCTGAGATATTCACGGGAATTGTACGATAAGTATAGACGCTCCGGCAACGAGGTCGAATGAGGATTCTTATAATTTGATTGGTCAGTATTTTAGATTCAATGCGACTGAAGAGAGGGGAATTTTTGTCTGGTTTAGAGTCGGCCCTTTTCAAAATAGACTTCATGAAAAGGCCAAGCTCTTGGACTATCAATTTTTATTGTTCTTCGTCCTATGTTATTCTAACTGTAATACCCTTCTCCTAGACGCCACTACTATGAAATGTTGAAACGTTCATAAAACAGTTATTTGAAACAATTCAAACTGAAAATTGTAATAAAATGAAATCTTTTCCGAGTACTATTTCTAATGACGGTAATTTCATTTCTTTGAATACGATATATAAGAAAGTTCAAAGCTTCCTTATAATTGAAAATAAAAAGTTTAAAATAATAGTAACAGTTTTGTTTAGGGAGAAAAGGTGAAAAATAACATACTGCCGCGACAATGGTAGAATTTGGCGACGCTAAGCAAACTGAATAGCAAGTTCGGCGGCATCGTCACCTATGATCAGCGCGAGGGTAGAGGAGGGGGGCGGGCGGGCAAGTGGCCTAATCAAGGCACAGTTCGCGCAGTGGCTTCTAATACGGCTGGAAGGCATTTAATCTCGACAACTTGCTAACGACCTGACCAAAGCCACGCTCGCGCGCCATTTCCGATAAGCGACGCTAGCTCTCTCTCTCTCTCGCTTGCTCGCTCGCTCAGCAAGAAACGCCGCCGTCGCCGATGTATCTGCAAGTCCGACCGAGCGAGTGGAAGCGACCTTCCTCTCTCCCCCGAAACTGACTTCGCGTGTACTCCTCTCTCTCTCTCCCTCTATTTAGCTCTTTCTCTCTTCCTCCCCCGTGCCCCCGTTCTCAGTAAACGCTATCGTAGATTCGCCGGTGCGCACACACACAGCTCTCTATAGGTGTGTAGCGAAATCCTGGATGTTTCGGATAGGTTTGGCATTAGCGGCGAAAGCACATACTCCGTATCTCGGCCCCGTGTTCGGTAGAACGCAGCCTTACTTCCCCCATAAACGTGAAAACGCCGTTCGCCAGTCGATGCCCTTCGGATACGGCCTTTCTGCCAATCTGCCTCGAGACTGTGTACAAGGTACAGTTAGATATACTCGAGCACTTTACCGGTTAATTGCCCACCCGACATTCTAGATATAGTATATAGATTTATCAGTATGCTAGAGAAACACGTATCACCATAAGATACAGAACAAACGTATAAAGTAGAAGAAAGGCCTTCACAAAGTGATTAAAATTATTAATAATATTGAAATGCGTGTGTGTCTATAAGAAGAGTGAGTATCTATCGGTACATAGTTCGAGAAACTAGCGTGTGTGTCGCATCGAGTGCTAGTCGAGCGCCGTGCCAGCGGCTCAATTCAATTTAAACTTTGGGAGCGGGAGGACGAGGCAGCCGCCGCGCAAAGTTGAGAATGCACAAGAGAGTGAGAGAGAAAGAAAGGGATTGGGAACGACAGAGAGAGAGAGAGAGAGAGGAGGAACCTATACCGCGAAGATACTCGCGCGCACACGCGTGTCAGCCGCACTAAATCGCTCGAAATTAACGCGAGTTATTAGTTGACGGCGATAATTAGGGGGCAATTGCACGGAAAAGCGAGCTTTGCTCCTGCCGGCACAAGAGGGGGTGTGGGGGATACAGATATTTCGACTAAGTACGCGCGTTCCCGATAAGCGCATTGAACTCTGCTGTTCTTGTTTATTATTCGCGTAGCGCCCCGTCGGAGCAACTCCCTGCTAAACAGCTACGGCCGAGCCAATAAAGTGGAAATTACTTACTGGCTCGCTTTAAAGGATTACGCCTGGCTCCTACTTTCATACGTATTATCCTAATATCAATCGTTATTACAAGCTTACTTCTGGTGTCGTAAGTATAATCGAATTATAATACACAAAGTTTAAAGTTATTTTACAAATAATGTATAGAGAAGCGGATGTAATCCAATTATGGTAAAGCGTAGCAAGTTTCGATTGCTTTTTGTCAAACGGAAGACAAACGCGCTTGATGCGAAAGCGAATTAGAATAAGTAACAATGCCGATAAATCAGCGACGAGTGCCGGGGTCGCCGGAGACTCGAATATTCGAAATTCGAATGCAAGCTCGAAACTGCTTTGCATCCTCTTCTTTGGCACTATACACAGCGCGAAAAGCCTACTTCCGCGCGAGATATTCATATTGGCAATACACTCGGGAACTCGTCGCACCCCAGGCGAAAGGGAGCACAAAAGCATATTAGATATTTTGAATATTGGCTTTTGCTCTTTCTCTTCTCCCTCCTCGCCGCAAACAAATAAATCCAGCGCGCTCTTTCTTTATTTTCTCCTGCGTTTTTTCCTCTGCCATCATTTATTTTTATAGCACATCCCTCCGTCTCTCCTGCGCGCACCCCTGGCTGTCGAGCTTTCGATACTTAGCGAGTAGGTTCTTTGAGACGCGTAGGTGTATGTATGTACATGCTATGTGTACGTACGACTAAAGTTGAATTTGCATGCGTGCGTGAACGCATTTTGCCTGACAAGCGACTGGAGCTGAGCGCGCGCGTTAATATTCATGCGCGACATGACGAACTGTCGTATATATGCGCAGTCGTAATATAGGCTTTGCGGGACGGAGCGCGCACAAAGTATCGGTAAATAAATCATAACGTCTATTAGCGCATTTGAATACGTTTGATGCGAAGTGCTCACCGAATCGGCCCGTCTAAGTACTTTCATGCCATTTCGGCCTGGCGTAATAGGCCGCGTTACTACTTGTTCTTCGCAAATTCACGTTTATTACATTTGTTTACCTTATGTTTTAGATTGCAAATGTACGTTGGAGTTGAAAAGTATGATAAATCAAATAAATGCTCCGCGGTCGAAATGAAAAAGAAAGGTTGATATGAAAACATTATCATTTCAGAAGCGAAGACTAGATGTCGTGCAGGTTCGCACATTGATTGCATTCCGGACTATAGGCCGGGCGAAAGACACAAACACGTCACATAAACGCGATGATTAACGAGGCGTGCGTTATGAAAAAAGTCGACAGCAAGAGAGCGAGTCGAGAGATAAATGACATTACGCGGTATCGATTGACGGGGAGAGAGAGGGAATGATTCACGGCGCCCCCTCGAATCGTCGATGCCGCAATACAGCCCCGACTGGCATGCATAAAAGCCTCTCGCCATACGCGCGGGCGCGGGCATTGTCGCACTTGGAAATGAAGCAATATACAGTGCCCCCGGCGCGCGTAACGAAGCCCGAGCTTTTTCACGGCCACAATCCTGGCGGCGCCGTCATCATAAACGGCCGCGGCTATTGAAAGCCGCCGCCGCGTTTATCGATGCGCGCCCTTTCAAAAGCTGCGCAGCCTGCGATCTGCATGCGCGCGAGCCGGATATAAGGGCACGCGGAGTGCTTAATGAGTCGCGCGCGGCGGCCCCGTCAATGGCGTCGTCGCAGCGGGGCTTCGCGAGCGAGTCCTAAGGGATGATCCTCCTCCCTCCTCCGTATATGCTCCCCCGACGCGTTGTCTGATTTATCGACATTCGTCGAACGCGCTCGCATAACGAGCCTGGGCTTTTAAAGTTTCGAGTCGCGCCAGTGCGCTCTTTGATGGGAATCGCTCCGAGAAATGTTGCCGCACCCCCGAGCAGCTCGCGTCGTTACTTTTTCACGCAAGCACTTCGTCTCTGTAGGTATTAAACAGATCGCAGTCGGCTGATAAAATCGATTCGCCGGCGGTGGATAAGGGAGGTGCGAAAAGCGAGGGAGAGGAAAGTCACGGCGGCGCGATAAGCCTTTCTTCTCGGCGCGTAAATCTCAAGTTAGTGGTTGAGCTGTGGGGGAGACTCGCGGGCGGGGGCAGGTGTCGCGGTAAACTCAGTTAATTAGACAAGAGCAGCAGCCATCAGCCGGCGCCTCTTGTCCGCGCTCTCCTCCCTCCGCCCCCTGAGGCTTGTTAATAACGCGTAATTACTATTATACATGGCGATACGCACTCTTCCAGACCCTATTAGATAAGACGACACCTTATTATACGGCAAACTAACGTCGGTAAACTTGCGACAGACTGGCGTTTCTTCTCTGTATCGCCGCGGCCCTCATTTTCGGCATCGCCTTACGCGAAACTTTGCCCGAACTCACTTTCCCGCCACCGCGAACGCGATATCAAGCGCCTCCTTTTCTCCGCTCGGCTTAGCGGATTTGAAATCTCGAGGAACCGGAGCTTAATTGCTCTCGCGCCTTTATTTAGGCGTTGCTTCCTGGCCCCGCGCGCGCATTCGAAGCTAATGCGACGTGCAGCCCGCGCTTTTAATGCCGCCCGCAGAGAGCGAGCGAGTGGACGCACTGAACCGCGGGCCAGCTTTCTTCTCTGTATCATGTGCACCCGCTCGCGATCCCGGAGACACACGCGAAATGCTAGCTGCGCGCGCGTATTCAGCATTATTCCTTTTTGCGGGCTCGCGACAGTGTCGCGCGTTTTAAGAGCGGCGCGCGCGTTTAAATGCCGCTTGCACGCGCTCGAAACGCAAAACGGCCGCGTGAAAGGAGCCCGCGAATCGCACGAGCTCGCTCTCCTTTCTTCCTCCTTTTCTCGCATTTTATGGGGGCCGCTCTCCCGTTTTTTCCTGCCCCTCGTTTACGCGCCCGTGTCCTTCTCTAATTTGAACGAATACTCGGCGTATCGCGCGCAAGACGTTTCCTCCACTCGCACCCCTTTGTCCGATCGTCATTCTTTCCGTCCCCCCGCTGCTGCTCGGCTCCCTCGGCCTTTTTTACGATGCACTCGTTTAATATGGCTTTTTACGGCATTAATTCCTCTGTGCCGGCGCGTGCACATGCAAGGAGGAGAAGAGCAAAGCTCATAGAATTTTCCCGCGCGCGGGCTCCTTGAAGCTCCTGGAAAAACTTGGAGCTTTTTGTGCGATAGTAATCGACCGCTTACACGCAGCCGAGTATATATTGCGCGGCTTTGAGGGCCGGCGAGGCCGGCTGAGTCGCAATGGGCGCGCGGAAGGAATCGTAAACATTTATCTTTGGCACGGGAGGCGCGAGTGTCTGGTCTGCTCTCATTAAAAAATTCAGCGTTTCGGCCGGGCTCGCGCGTCTGCCTGGCACAAAAGCTCGGCAGGCAGCCTTTGTCGTAACGAACTCATTCGAGAAAAGTTTCGCCGGGGCGAGCCTGCAAATTGACGAAATAGTCATTTAGTTGGGATTCGCGTCTCAACTATCCTCTCTTTCTCTCGTCGCGGGAGTCGCGGGGCTGAAGGGCGCGGGGGACGAAATTTCATTGCCTCGTTTGGCTTCTTCTCGTGTGTGAGTGCGAGCTGCTCGCATACATCTGGTGCGCCGGCCGCGCGCGGCAAGGCATTTAGACCTTTTCCCGACTCATCAGCTTTGTGCCTTTAGCGGCTAGCGCGGCGCTAATAACGGGGCCGGCCGCGCACCTCCACCTCCAAAACATGAATTTTCACTTGAACTTTCGGCTAACTGGCATCATCCACCGGCTCCGGGGATAAAGTACAAAGTTCATTTTTTAATTATGCCGCCCGCGTATCTCGCATTTCGCGCTCAATTGGCAAGTTCACGACTCGGCCACTTTTTCCTCAAGAATTCCTCTTTCGCCGCTCTTTCGGGACGAAATCTAGCCTGCACTTTGCCGCGCGAAAAACTTCCTTTGTATAGAGATATTTATCTTTCGGAATATTTAAATGGGGGGAGAAAAACAATTGCTTAAAATTATGGCCATCTTCCCGGGCCCGACGCTGCTCGAAACGGCGAAACTTATGCCGAAACTGGCGGAGTTTGCGCGTTCGCGTTTTTTAATGAAGGCACGCAGCGCGCGACAAGAAAGTCACGTACTCGACAATAATACGCGGCCGACAAGTTCAGCCAAGTGGCCAAGTCACGAAGATGCAATGCATTATCGACACAACTGCTACTGCTTGCGCTGCCGCCATTGTGAAAGCGGCGGAAAAAGGACGACGAGGAGGAAAGGAAGAAGGAGATGTCCAGGCTGACTATATGTATAGCGCCGCTACTGGATGTAGCGGCCCGGCGTTTCGTCAGTCGCGTCACGGTTTACGCCGCAATGAGAACGTACTGCTGGCCATATTTTAATTCTTCAGAGACAAGAGAGCAGCGCCGCCGCGCACACACACAGCAACAGTGTACATCTCTCTCTCGCTCTCTCCCTCTTCGCCCCTTTCTTCTTCGCCTTTTCTCGCGCGGTGTCAAGCCCTCTGCATAATATTTAATAATTATTTCCATTAAAGTTGTAATAAACTTTAGGATACTTTATTAATTTATAGGGCCGAGCTGGTGTTGTTGCTGCCAGCGAGCCGCGCTAAAGGGTTGCTCGACTGCGCCATTCGTATCAATTATCGTCGCTCACCGCATCTACGAATTAAGAACTCGCGGGCTCGACTTCTTGTTTTCCCACTCGTCTTTGAGGCGGCGCGCGGCAGGAGGGCGGAAGGGACGAGGCTTCGCGCCGGGGCTCTCGAGATTTTCCGGCCGGGATAGCCGCCCGAGCCCGCAGAGCAACTTTTTTTCCCCGCCCGCGCCTCAATCGAAAAACTTTAGCCGCACTTGAGAATTATGGGGCAGTAGCGGCTTTACTTGTTATCATCATAAATCGATGGTCGAGCTGCCTTAAATTTCAATAAATATGCTCTCTGAAAAAATTCATTTTCGTAAAAGTATTGGAGGTTTTTGGAATATTTAGGGAAAGGGTATGGGAGTTGTAAGAATGAAGGGGAAAAACTGGCCTTCAGAAATATTTACAAAACATAAGAAGAAGGATAGCCGCGAGTCGAGTGGCACTTGTATGTATCCACCGCGAACCGCGTAGAAACAGAAAGCAAGAAACACGCAGGCTGAAAGGATTGAGCTCTTTTTTTTGAAAAAATTTCTCCTTCATTATACCAAGAGCAGTTGGCGCGTCACTTTGAAAGCCGAATAATAATCAAACGCGCGCGCGGCAAAAGGTCTGTTGCGCCGGCATTCTTAATTTCGGGCCAAGCATCCTCCGGGCTCCTTGCTCGGCGCGAGCATGTAGCACAGTACACGTGCGGGCGGCAATTGAGCAGCGCGAGCATAAGAGAGGGGGAGTCCTCGAGTCGAGGAGTGGCCGCCGCGGAAAAAAGCCACGAAACATCATCCTCGGCCTCCGCCCCTCTCGCAGCTGGCCCCTATTTACCTCACTCGGCTCGCACTTTCCTTAGCTTCAATTGAAAATCTCTCCTCGCGCTCCTTCTCCGCGGCCCGCGCTGCGGCTGGGCAAGAAAAAGCGCGCGTCCGGGAAGAGTCGGGGGAATTGAGCAGCGGCGGGTATGTGCCAGTGTGTACGTGCGGGTCCGTAAGCAAATCGCGTTATCCTGGCCGGCTGGCTGCGCGCGCTCGCTCGCCCCGGCTGGTCATCTCTGCACACTCGCAGCTCTCCGAGCGGAATTAAAATAAATACATATCTTAATTAAGCCCGGGACTTTCATCTACCGGGTGCTCTTCTTTCAGCCGGCCGGCCGCGCGCGCACGGATCTCTCAAGATTAGTGTACGGAGAGCTGCGTGCGCGGACTGCGCTTTTTTGCCACTTTTTATCAAACGAAACCGAGCGAATTTTTTATTCCGCGGCTGGACGCGAAACGTTACTCTCTATCCCTCTCTATCTCTCGGCAAAAAAGTTCTTCCTCGAGCAAATGAAATTCTCAATCTCAAGGATTTTTACGCGAGAAATCTCTTTCCCTTTTCAAACCACTCTCTTCCCTATTAACTTACACATTCTATACGCTCAATCTTTTAATCCATGCATCGCTGACTTGATAGAATAGATATTATTGCATTCTCAAAGTAAGCATTGGCCTATACAGCCGTTAGGCAACTTTGGACATCGCGTCGAGATTATACTTTTTCGCTCCCTTTGCATATACATCCGAACATATCCGCGGGCTTCATCTCAAACTTGTTTCTCCGCTGGCAGTCGCGTAGCAGTCCTTTAAAAGAATTTTTTCCCCTCTTCTTTCGCCTTTTTCTCACTCGCACCAGTGCGTGTGTCTCTTTGCTGTATGTGCGAGCAGCTATGTACCGTACGGCGGGCTCAGGCTTTACTCGGCAAAGCGCGCGCGCCACGCTAACGTCTAATCTGTAATGCAAAAAGAATCGGAAACTATTTTCCCGGTAACGTGTCCCACTAGCCGGGCGCACGCGAGTAAAAAAGCCTCATTTAAGCTCGCGTAAGTCCCTTTTCATAATTTTCGCATTTCCCCTCAATGCTAAGACGACTTTTTTTACGCGTTACTTAAAAAGGAATGCAAGCGCACAGGGCAACGAGAGGAAGAGCCGCCGCGGCGGCCACTCGCAAAACTCGTTATTATTTAGACGGATCTCTTTTGCTTGCCGGAAGTTTTCAGTCGTCTGCGTAAACGGGACTGAAGGGGTGGGATTACATTTCGTCGGACGGACGCGAGGCTAGTTCTTTTTATTTCTCCCTCAAAGCAATATTCTTTGCATTCTTTAAGTATCATTATTTTAATTTCATTAAAAATTCTACTCGTGTTTTCTCAACTTTTAATCCTTATTTAAAGCTCTGAAATTGTTACCGGCCAAGACAGTGTGTACCCGTCCGAAATGAGATTCGCACTGCTATTTTTGAAAAGTAATTGTTTGAATCTCGAAATACTGAGAGCGATTATATACCGAAATAGTAATTGGATTAGTAGTTAATTAAGAAGGAGTATAGCTTATTGTCTTACCGAGGGAATGTCGCAAAGCCACAGGCACAGTGCAGGCGAAAGTCAATCGGCTTGATCCGCCAGTCAACACGAAAATGAGTAAATGCAGTAACACAGCAGCGCGACAGCCACGTGCGATATTACGTTTCCTACACTCACTCTCTTCGAAGCTAGCTCTCGCGATGTAGGAGGTAGTTATATTAGATTGGAGCGGAATAGAGCGAGAGAAATTCTGAAGGAAGAGTAGGAAGGAGAGAGTGAGAAAGGCGACAAGAGCTCCGGTGGCAACTGCCGTCTTTCACTCGGCAGCTACTGAAACCTCGCGCTCGCTCGCTCGCGCGCGCATAGTCAAGAATCTCGCTAATTAGATATATAAGGAGGCTAATTGTAATAAGGTGGAGTCGGGTGTACGCGAGAAGAGCGTCTCGAGCCCTTTTCCCGCCACTCCCTCACTTGCCTCCGTTCCCAAGATATGACAAGAAGGCCTATTGGCTCGCGTATACTCTACGTGCGCATTCGGTCAAGCTTGTGTTCTACACATTCAACTTTAAAAGCCAGATTCGCACACTCATTTTCATCCTTTGAAACTGAGTAGCGACTTCAGAATCCACTGCTTAGTCAGCGTCTTTATTAAACCACAGAGCGGGATTACAGGAGTAAATATCAATAGGAAGGATTTAAAATTAGCTCTTTGACTGGCCAGCTGAGTTGTAATATTATATATTTGCTTGAGGGAATATAAGCTCCTTTTGTCAACGGATTTTCGCTGATTCGAGATTTATAGAGAACACAAAAGATATCGCGCGAGTATAAGCACATCCATTCGAAGGAGGAGGAGGAGGAGGAGGATGAGCGAGGTAGATAACAAAAATACGAGGCAAGTTCCTTCGGCCATAACCTTTCGCGGGCTCTCGCGTGACATTAGCATAGTAATGAATATTATTACATTTCGGGGGGCATTCGTAGGTGCGCTCAGTTTAATTCCATCTTCCCGCTCGTAAAGATAATAAGCGGGGGTGGTTGGCGGCTCACACCTCCTCTCTCTCTCTCTCTCTCCCTTCCTCTTTTACACTTGCGCTTTAAGATTCTTCTTCGGGTTGCGGGGTCTCTCTCTCCCCGCTTCTCGTGCGCGCGGAAGGATCATCTCTCCCGCCTGCCTAGTGGCTGGCTGACTCCCCGACTTTAAGAGCCTCGCCGTGAAGGAGTAAATATAAACTTGGGAAAGTGACAAAGATAATTCTAATAAAAGCGACGGCGACGAGGAGGACGACTACGAGAGGATGCAAACGACGACGGCAAAACTCTCGCTCCCCCCTCAGCGCAGCTCTCGCTTAATTTGTGACATATTCCGGCATTGCATTATCCTCGCACACCCTTCGTCGTCCTAGTGAGTTAACGCCAGGCTTCCTTTGTGTCCGTTCCGCGCCTGGCTTTACGGCCCGCGCAAATCCGCGCGCACCTGACTTTCGCCGCCGCCGTCGCCGCCGCCGTCGCCGCCGCCGCTGACAAGGAGAAAAAGTCAAAAGCCGAGAGTGCGTCGCTCCAAATCCACTCACGGCGCCGCTGCTTCTGCTCCTCCGTTAGTCTTATTATACGAGCGCAGCTTTTCATCTGCTTTCCCGTTAATTTACAACTTTTCCGTCGGCGGAATTGCCTGACGAATGTGGGAGCAGGGCGATATATCGGATGGCGACAAATCGTTCGCTGCTAAAGCGAGAGATTGTCGGCGGCGGCGTCGTTCGACAGTTAAGATAGCGATCGATGAAAAAGACCTCGAGTGTGGCCCGATTTCGCTCCCTCGCGCCTCTCTCCCCCCCGGAGTGTATAGAATATCGCGCGTATATTCGCCGTATCCGGCGTGCATCCGGCGTTGACGGCGACGACAATATGGAAATTCGAGCGGCTTTTTTATTGTCCGCCACGTTGGCCGTAAAAGCGGGACGATTTGCCTATAAATACTCCGGACATACGGTGACGTACGAAAATCGGCGGACGGGGGCTGGGGCGCAGAAGGAGGCCGAAGATACTTTTATGACGCGCGGTGCTGAGAATAAAGATATAAAGCCATGATAGCTGCAGGAAGTGGGGCTCGCGAGCTTTTTCACATGAAAAATCACGGCGATTCTTAGACGCGTGTACTCTGCCTCTTTTTGTTGCCTGCGCCAAGAATACAACGCTTTTTATAACCATGCCTGGACGTCATACGTGCAGATCTACCAATATTATTGAACTTGAATAATCACGTTGTCGCTGATTATTCGATTAATTGTAATAAGCAGGAATTGCGGCGAAATGCCGTTCATGCAGGATTCATTCGAGGAAAAGTGCGGGAACGAAAGAGAGAGGTCGAGTGTATTGCCGCGGCTCGCCACAAAAGCCCCCGCGAGGGCTTTTGAAATACGACGGTCGCTGTGAGAAAATGCCGGGGTCGCGCGCGGTAAAATAGCTTTTATACGCTTCGCGGGCGTATGAATCGGCGATGCTGTCCGTATTGCTCCGAGTTACGAGTTTTCGGGCAGGACGCGGTATACCTGCATAAATTGATATAGTGGGTTCGCGATAATTCCTCCGGTTTGTCCGGCGTCTATCGCCCGTTTTCACGGCTCGAATGACACGAGCATTCGAGCCCGTCGACATGCAGTATGTATATTTCCATTCCGCAGTTACGCGCGCGAGTGAGCCTCGCCGGCCGCGATTTCCTATGCAAAGAGTAGTTTAAAGCTAATTGTTAATAATAGGATTGGTAAGGTGGGAATTCGCGCTTGCCCTTCTCCATCTCTCACCTGCGCCCCCGGCCTCCGAATAAACTGGACGCGGCTTTGGGGGTGGGGAGGAAATCGGCCTTTCGAATGCGCCTCTGTTCTCTCTTTCTCCTGCATATATACGTGCGGGCGCGCCTATACGAAAAGAGCGTATATATTATACGGACCTTTTGGTGCGCCTCGTGCATGTGTGCTGCTGCTACTGCCGCTACTCTCTCCGGCTCGCGGCTCGTATTATTACGTATAAACGCGTAATTCTGAGTTATATACGCTCGCGCGGCCGCGCTCTTGTTAATGATAATTAAAACGACTCGCTCTATACTTTTGGCGCCGCCTTTCAGTTGGCCTCGCTCGCTGTATTTGCGCCTCTTTCTCTCGCAGTATACGCGCGCGGTACAGCTATATGCGCGCGAATTTTTTAAAGGGTTCAGTCGTCTTCCTTTTTTATCTCTCTCCCTCCACTCGCGCCTGCACGCACGTACGCGTTTAAGGCTTTCGAGGAAAACTCCGAAGAGAGCGTATAGAGCGCGCGCGTTATTCGAAATCGTTAAACGAAATTTCTTCAGTCCGCTCAGCGCTGAAAAGCTTCGGATTTTTCCGCGCGCTCCGCCGTTCTCCAACTAATTAGTCGGGGGAGGTTCTTTTCACCGCGTCAAAGTATATAAATACACATCGGAATTCAGCCTGCCGCTGAGTATAAATGATTTTTCATTCACGGCGAGTAAATATTCGCTCGCGCTTAAGTCGCTTCAGGTTCCCTGCACGCACCTGCGTCGAGGTTTCAATAAAGATGGCGCAAGAGCCCCGTCCGCATCGACAAGCAGAGTGAAACAACGCGCGAGCCCTGGGCGTATATATGTGTGGGGAAAAATTCCAGCGAGGAAATTTCAAAGCACGCGACATAAAGCGGCGGCGTCGGTGGCGCCTCGTTGGTATAATCAAACGATTAATATGTTTATTAGTATCGGCAATGGCTCGCCTCGGAATACATTACGGCCATCCGTTAAACTTTCCCCCCTTCAGAATGTATTAATAAAGCAGGCGGCGCGACGCGGTTATACGACGCGGCAGCGATATTTATTCCGCGAATGATTTCGCGCCTCGTGAAATGGCGGGGAGAGGAGATGGAAAATTCAATTTTAAAGTAGCGTCGTTAAATGGGAATACCCGTATTGTAATATATAATAGCAGCCGGGGCTGGTATAAAGCCGCTGATTGTGCGCGGGGAAAGGTTATATGAGTTTTGAAAAAGGAAAATAGAATTCCAGCTTTGAGGCGCACTTTCGGAAAAATATCAACATTCAACGGCACAATAGGAAGGAACGAGCTCGAGAGCGGCAGGAAGGAGCGATGCGAGGGGAAAAGTTTTTGCCCCCGCCCTCTCCTCGCGTATAAAGGGATATGAAATTTAAATTCCGATAAGAAGATGGCTGTACGAAGCTCGGTTAGCGATACTGCGCAGCGTGCGGTGGCATCGAAGCGCCGGAATAAAATCTAAAGCCCTCTTATATATACGCAAGCGCGAGAATCGAGGCTGCACTGACGCATGTGCATACATACATACGTAAAGCGCGATTCCGTCGTCTTTTTTGCGCCCGCGGCTGCCGACGTAAAATCTCGATCCGCGGAGTTATGCGCTGCTGCGTCGTCGTGCGAGCTGCACACACACAGCCGTATTAGCCTATAAAATCTTGAGTTTTGTTCCTGCTTTTTTATAGTATGGAGCTTCGCAGCGACGGGGAGAGGGATATCCGCGGGCGATGCACGTGCTCGAGATTCCCTTCCTTAACCTGCGCGCACGCTCGCGAAATGACGAGGATTTTTTCCGGAATTTTCAAGTATATTTTTACACCGTTAGGAAAAAAGGGATTTTTTCCCAACCGATGCATAAAACAAGGAATTCCAGCTCTCAGTCTCTAGCGAAACGTGCGCGACGCTTTACTCGCGCACCGTCGTAATGTTACACGCGGCGAGGAGAAAGAGATTCAGCAGGAATGGTCGCGCGCTGCTATATACGTGTTTCGTGCCGGCTGCTGATTTGCGACAAAGAGAGCTGCTCTTTATGCATGTTTGTCTCGACTTTAAAGAGTGCTGTAGCATTAAATTACTTTTTAAATTGTTGCCGATGAAAGATCTCCAAGTGTCACTATTACCGCACTCAACTCGGACAATTATTATGCTAGCACGTAAAAAGGATCAATCTTTCTTAAAACGTGTTTTATATTAAATAAATCCCAAAATTGTGTGAGAAGGACGATAATAAGTATTGAAATTGAAAGCGAATTTCATCGCAAACGAAATTCTTTGAAAGTGTCAATTACGTTAATTAAAGGTTTGTCTGGAGAAAAAGCTCCACATGATTATCAGAGGCGCGCTTGCGAATTCATTCGTATTTATGGAATTGCACGCGCGGAGAAAATATAATGTCAAAGTTCTGCCGGGCGCGAACCCTTTCTTGGAGGCTCGCGCGCGCGCAGAGCAGCGCGGCTTCATTAGCCGTTGTGCCGGCTCTCGTCGCGAACGTGCCTTGAGCTCGCCTCGACTAATTTATATTTATATCTCGCGGTGTGTTCATAATGCATTTTTATAATCTGTCCTCCGGGCGCGAAGGGTGGCTTTACGATAGGGCGGGGTTGCTACTGCCGCGCTATATTCTCTCTCTCTTATTCGAAAGGGTTGTCTTGGTCCGCTCTCTCCTTTCGCCGGGGCTCTAACTGTAATTAGATACGCTACCTGTTATGCCGATTCACAGCTGCCACCTCGAGTCCAATCGAATGAGCTGTTATTTGTCGGGATATATATCATTGTTTCATCTTTGCATTGTCAATTGTCATCACCCTTTTTGGAGCGATCAGTTGAACTTTATCGCAAACTATTTTAGGGAGAAAGTTTAGCAAAGTAAATAAAAGGTGAGGACGCTTTTTGAATAAATAAAATATGATTCCCGAATGTTTGATTCACGAGGACTGGGGGGATTAACGGCGCGGCCGTCGAGAGAAAATGAGCTGTGCGAGAGATAGAGCTTCTGCCATTCGATGGGAATCGAGGGACGAATGCAAAGGGTTGGCATTTCGAGGAAGGAAAGGAAAGTCCGATGGAGTCTGCGAAATACATCGTACAAAATATGGTGGCGGCGGCCGATGCGATCCTCCACGGGGCAACTTTACAACCCGGCGCCTCGGCGCGTCCTTTCCATCTCTCGTTTCGCTCCCGCAACTCATCAGCATGAATATTCATTATTCGATGATATTTCTCTCTTGGTCCTGCACCTATCCTGCCCCTTCCGCGCCCAGTCTCTTTCCGCCACTACTTCGCCGCGCGCGACTGCGTCCCCCTCCGCCATTCAGTCGAGTCTCTCTCTCTCTACCCTATCTACGCGGGATCGTTAATTTATAACTACGATCGGCAGCTGGGGGATCTTTATTGCTACCCCTTTGCGCTCAGCCGTTAAGATCGCGCTTGCACAGGCGGAGGAGGAGTAGGTATCGCGATATTAGAATCTCCTTCGCCTGCAGTTGTTTTCCTTTTCGACGACGGCAGTTTTACTGTCAACAATGAAAGTAGCTAAAAAGATGGCATGGATTCAATGCGAACTAGTCAATATTCTAGGGCTCGCTCCTGGAGAGGATAAATAGCGAAGCGAGGTGGCAATCTAGCAGGCGGCGGGTGGGAGGAGAGTGTTTTCGTTAGGCAGGCAAAATTGGGATCGTGGGCGCGCACACGGCCGGGTGTCAGATGTTAATAAGCAGAGCGTAAGAAGGGTGGCTTTAATGTTCTCGCGCACGCGCCTTCTGAAATATTCAGGTTTCTAGGCTCGCCATACGCTAGGAGAGGAGAATATCTGCGGTACACAGGCAGATATGCGGCTGCGGCGCGCTCGCCTACGTATATTGCGATTTATAATATATATTCCACCGCGCGGAAGTTACACCTCGCGCGTACGATGCTCTATGCGGTAGAGAGGAGAGTGAGAGAGAGAGAACTGGGGTTGCCGGATTAATGAAAGCCAATCCGCGGAGGAACCCTTACGTTTCGCCGTCTCCCGCTCGACGAACAGACGCGATTGGCTAACATAAGCAAACAGCCGCAGATTCGCAATCTTCACAGTCTAATACACTGCGCATACTCTATAAGACGCTTATATTTCTCGGGATAAATCCGCTTTCATTTTGGTCTATTCTGATTTTCAATCATTCACTCTCTATTCTTGTATTTATAAAAGTATCACTACCACTCAATGTGGAATCGCATTTTACCAAGCTTTTTTTATGCGATTCCCCCTCAGCATCATTAATTCAGGGATTAAGTAGCCAGAAAATATTTTCTTTCCGAAAGCCATCGTTCGAAAGCTCGCGGCAGCGGCGGGAAATGCTCTTCGTCATTGCGGCGAGAATCGCGCACATCGCACGGAGAGTAAAAATTTGAATCCTCTCTTCTCTGGCACATGCAGGCCGCTTAGCATATCGTAAAAAGAGCAGTCGCTGTGTGTGCGTGCGTTGGGCCGCGACGACATGTATCACGCCATAAAGATTATTACCAGCCGGAGCACTTTATTGTCACGCGTTATAAATGATGTCGAATTCCCCGTCCCTCTCCTCTCATCCCTCTCTCTCTCTCTCCCTCTTTTTCTCTCTCTAGCGCGCTAACGTTCCGCGAGACTCGAACTCGTCGAGTATTCAAATGGTATTTTTATCCGAGCCTCCTTTCGAGCGGAAGGATTCCGCGGAGTCTCGCAGGAATGGCGAGGACGCGCCTAGGCGACGCGCGCCCGCGGGTGTATATATGTTTGTGTGTGTCTGAAAGCGAGGCAGACGGAAAAACGTGCAGGGTGGATGGAAAGGGGAGGGGAGAGAGGCTGGGAAAGCTAATGCCGCGTTATCGGAGAAGGCATTATGTCGAAAACGCTCGAAAAGTAACGAACCCTTGGCACGAATCCGTTTTAGAGGCATTTGCACGGTATGTAGTCGTAACACTTTTTCCACTTGCCTCGTAACTTCTATATACTTCGCCCGGCTATTTCTTACGAGGCTCTCTCGCCTGTGTTGTGTTTTTTCGGCTTGACACGCCATTCGCTTTTGCAATAAACTTTTATTTAACTACGATTGCATTACTTTAGGAGAGTTCAACTTAACGTCAAGTTTGTTATTTTTATTTATCAAGCAACTTCCTAATAATGTTATTTAGGACGATAATTTGTAAAGTAGATTACAGCTTCTGACAGTCGAGCAATTTTTCCAAGCTAATATTCAATAAGACGATTTCACCTATATGGTGGAATATATATGATTTTCTGAAAGAGTGTACGTTTATCTGGCAAGTATAAATTATAGACCGCGAGATATGATTTTCGCCGGCTTACAGAAGGGCGCATCAATTCATACGGAAATACGATGATTTTTCAGGGTATTAAGTGCGCGCGACTCTTGATATTAATAATAATAGTAAGCAGCGAGGTCGCAGGCGCGCGGGGGGTTGGGTTGTGCGCTGATGACGCGCTTGCCGGTTCGTGGGGGTAACTTTTGAAGCCAGATACAAATTACAGCTCATTTTTATGCCATTTTAATATCGCCACGCGCCATTAAGTATCTCCTGCTTTAGCCCTCCCACTTGATGCCTTCTAGCCCCCCGCCCCATCTACCCACTTTTTTCTTCCATTCTTATTTGCTCATTGCTCACTCGCGTTTTTCCTCCAATGCCACCGCCTTGCAGGGAATGAAAAATTCTTATTCACTCATTAGGCTCTCAAAGATGGAATCTCTCTTGATGTTGCGCCTCGTCGTATCGAGTTATCGGGCATACCTTACTCACTTGTATTTCATTGAAAGACGATTCTTTCCTTTGTACGAGGGTGTGCTCCTTATTGGCTATTTGCATTGTTTATTGAAAATACGAAGAAATACAGTGATGATTTGTGTCGGATGAGCATCAGATCGGGACAAAGGCCGAGTGAAAGTTAAGTCAGCTTAGGCTGCTTGAGGGAGCAAGGGGTGTATAGTAGTGCGAGCATGGAGCGAATTCGAAGGAGCCGAGCAGCGCGAGCAAGTGCCTTCGGGAGAAGCTGAGAGAGCGAGAGAGGGCCGTAAGAGGGAGGAAGGAGGGCGGAAGGAGGGCGGAAGGAGGGAGGAGGGGAGTTGTTGCACGATAGTTTGGACGATCTATGACCCGAGTTCACTAAGAGACCGCGAAAGGGTGGATTTACTGGTCCGCCCTACGTTCACACCACACAAATCCAAGTGACCGTCGGTCGGTTTCACCCCCGTGCTTCCGTCTCGTCGCACGACTTATGGCACTCGAGCTCTCTCCCACCCCCGCGGCCTTTCCTTTTCGCCTCGGGATCGGCGCGCACCGTGACCGACTAACTTGTGGCCGGTAGTCGCAAGAAATCGACGAGTCGAAGAGCGAGACAGTCACCCCTATATAGTAGCCTCGTGCCATTCTTCCTTTCATTCTCTTCATTCATTTATTCTGCATTAATTATGAGTACATTAAAATGTAACAGTTTTTTTTCAACTAATCTTAAATTTATTGCCTGACATCTCATTCTTATAAGAAAGATAAATAATGTAATTAAAAATTAACAAAACATGAAAGATTAGGCAGCGTTGACAGTTGTAACGGGGGTCGAGATTCAAGCGGCGTTTCAGCATCTTCTCACTCTACACTCGCGCACGTATCCCTCCTTGTACATCGGGTCGTCGGGAGATCCCGCGCGGCCTTTTTCCCGCCATCAGATGTCATCGCGTATTGTCCGGGATACATACCGGGCAGGCCGAGTAGGGGAGAGAGGGAAAGAGGCTCAAAAGAAAAAGATAACGTAGACTCCCGGCAGTGGCGGCGGCGGCGGTGGCGACGGGAAAAAAACGAACGACGGCGCTCGTTAGCTACGTGAGAAATTAATTATTTGCCGGGCATATAGCCCTGGCGGCGCTTGGCTTCGGTGACTGGGGTGGCAGTCAGCTGCTGCGCCGACCAGCGTTCGGTGTTCGGTCTCTCCCCCCGTTCGCGCGAGTAATGGTGAAAAATGTCTGGATTGTGCGGGATTACGCGCGGGAGATGGCCGGTGGAGTGGGACGCGAGCGAGCGAGCGCGGGAAAGAATAAGAAGAAACGTATCGGTGTGGCTCGTTACACTTAAATTGGAAAGAATGACGGAGTGTTCTCGTTATTCACTGCGAATAATATAGGAAAAGAAAGTCCCGACCGAGGAGCGAAAACGAGCCCGCTCTCCTCTTTTTTTCTTCATCGCTGCCCCTATCCCTCTTCGTTCGTTCGTTCGTTCGTACGCCCGTCCGCTCTTGTTCCTCTTTTTCGTTCGTCCGATTTTGCTCGCCGAAGCGAAATTTCCTGTCCGGACGTCCTCGACGGCTCTCCGCATCTTTGTCTTCGACTGCCCTGTACCAAGTCCTCGATTTCTCCATGTTAATTATAGCCCTTGCTTCAGTTTAAAATAAAGGTCGAAAAAGACCTTTATGCAAATTAGAAAACAAGTTGGTTCGATTGATTAGAGATGGGAAGTATGGGCGGTGGTTGCGTCTATCAAACAGCGCTTAAACCGAGCGCTCGGGGCTTGAGTTTTCTACCTCCACCCCGTCTTGCGCTTTCGGCAAAACCGCCAACGAAGGTCGCGCGCGCCGGAGTTGGAGCTGCCCACAGCGGCGGTCTCTCTCTCTCTCTCTCCTCTAAGATCAAGTACCGCTGCTGCCGCTCTGCCACCCCCGTTCTAAGCCGCGGATCGGCCTCTCCCTCTAACCTTTTTCCTCCCGAGCGCATACCGAGCAAACCAAATTCTTGCGGTCAGCCGCTAAATTCACTCGAGCTCATTGACTTTTTACGCACGAGAGATCAGCCGCGACGTTGCCAAAGGGCAGGGCGAAAAACAATTATTATTTCTCTCCAACACGCTGCTTGTATATAAAACCACGTGGCTATGTTTATTCGCTGCTAAATATTTATAGTATACGTGGCTGCGAGCGATGTCTCTTGGCGGTACAATTCCCGGGTCTTAGCAATTAAACAAGCGCGTGCTTTATGATATTTCACCTGGGGTTGCTCCGAATTGCACATATACACACACACTGAGCCGCCAGAGAAAATTCTCGGCACGTCAAATAAATTGAATAAACGTCGGGGCGCAATAGGAAAAAGCTCGGCGTTTCCGTAATTGCGCTTCGGCGCGCTCTCGCGCCAGTCGTAAGGTACGCGAGGGGTTGTTCCATGCGGAGGGGCCATCAGAGCTCGGCCCTCGTATACATCCCAAGGAGTGTACGTGTTTGTATGTATCGCACTGGCCGGAAGCTTGTCTCCAACGGCATCGTAGATCGCTTCTTTGGCTTTCTCGGCTCATAGGTACCCTTAGGCTTCCGCCGGCGGCCACGCGCCGGTCCTGCGTCGTCGCTCTTCGCTGCTGCTGCGCGCTGCTGCTTTACTATCGGCCGTCACGAATACCGGCGCCGCTGGCTCCGAGTGGGTCAGCTGAGAAATGACGGCCAGCAGCAACAGCGGTCTATGTGCTTGTTTATATAGGAGCGCCGAGAGAGAGATATATACAGAGGCGAGCCACGAGTATTGTCGCCGGAAGTCTCCGGCTCTCCCTCTTCGTCGGTAGCGAAGCTCGGGGTAATTGGATAGAGGAGATCGAGCGTCCCTTCGTTTTCTCCGCCGTCGTGGACAGCGCAGTGGTCCAAGGCTTGGCCCGAGTCACTTGACTCAACCCACAACCGCTTGGTCCTCCCCTTGCGATACATAAACCTATCGAGATGCCCTGTATACAGCTCCGGAGTTCCAGCTAAGGAATTTTCCTTTTTGCTCTTTTCGTGCCAGAGCCGTATACCTTTTCCAACTTTCTCATGTCACGCTATACCTAGACAAGTATGTAATTCCTGAAATACTTTACCTCGTCCTGTAGCTCCTTCAGTTTTATTACATAAATAATACGGAATGAATGAATTCGAACGATTGAAAATTATAATTATTTATATTTCTCATTATCCTCACAATACGATGCACTAATGTCGTCTGAGACAACGTCACAAAGCGCTATGAAAATACTGCTTGTGTCGAGAAAAACATTACGATAATAAATGGCGCTTTAGAGTCCGGGCGCGGTATAGAGGGAGCCGTGGGACCGACAGGTCCACAGATCTAATAAGGTTTTTCCTTATGTATTTTGACCCCCTGAATACGAATCTGCAAGCTGTTTTACGCACCGATTCGAAGAGACACTACTTTATGGCTGTACTGATATAGAAAAGCCTGCGTATGAATGTTCCGGACTGTCTAGAAGGACTCTTTACTAGATACGTGCCCAGGGGTAATATAAGAGAAGTGATAAAAGAACTTGAGCCTCCTCTGATGCGCAAATCGCACGGAATCAAATCATTCCACTGGCCTTTGTTTCACACAGTTCTGTATGTGTTTAGAATGCACACTTTACACATACACACACACGAACAGAATTTTCGCTGTCAACACGGTTAGGAATCTGTCGTTCGATTTCGCGGGCCAATCAGCGCCTCCTTTTGTCTCGCGTGATTTAAGTGAGAACGCGTCAGTTTTGTCTCCCCGTGCGCTGGACCGCACTCTCTCCGCGGATCGCCTCGCGAGCAGTACCTCCCTCACCTCGCTCAAATTTTGGACAATAAAACGTCATTATTGTGTTCAGCAATTATCATTGAAAGAATCTTGATTTACCCATCCCGATCCGATATAGTATGAGACAGAAGATAATCGAGATGCGTATTGATATGCCTATAACAGCCAATCGCTACACTGGTGCCCTCGATATAAAATATCATCAAACATTTTCATAAAAATTGCAAAACTTTCTAGTACAATTTATTACTATTTTAAAATATTTATAAATAAATATTCAAAAACTATAGTAAAAATGTTCTTTATCGTAGGTTGTTACTACGTTATTATCGGTTCCGCCTAACATTACGAAACTTTTTGTAATTTTTCAAAAACTTTTTTCTTTGTGTATTTAATTCCGATAAAATTTCAAATAAATTAATAATTTATGCGTAATGAACACGTTAAGTACATTTATTATTTATAAATAGATAATTAGTTATATGTAAATTATGTGTAAAAAATATATTCTTTTTTCATGGGAAATCGATGTATATAAATAGAATTTTATCAATAATCACTTTCAATCTATTAAACAGTTTCAGAGGATAAGTTTGTCGCTGTACCACTCTAAGATATAGTAATCTTTAGTTAGAACATTTTTCTGTTTATTAATGAAAGGTAATGTTATGATATTGCATAAAATATAGAGCAAAAGAAAGCGGGAGATGGACTGGCTTTTAAATGAAGGCGATAATTCTTTGG
Source organism: Torymus auratus (assembly GCA_900474315.1). Lineage (NCBI taxonomy): Eukaryota > Metazoa > Arthropoda > Insecta > Hymenoptera > Torymidae > Torymus > Torymus auratus. Next base: position 62,243 of record UXGD01000346.1, read on the forward strand.
GAAATCGTAACGCGGATTGCAAAGCGCGCGGCGGGAGCGCGGCGGCTACTTTTGATTTATTCTAATTGCTATTTCGATAATGGGCCTCGGTTCTTGCATTCCCATTATCGAACTCGCGCGAGGAATACAATTGTATTCGAGTTAACGTAACATAACGCCCGCGCGTCCGGCTTTCGCGCGGTAATTATTAGCTAATTTGCCGTTAAATCTTCGCTGACCGCTGAATTATCGCTTCCACGCCTCTCGCACTTGGCAAACGACTGACGCCGTAATTGAAAAGCTAACCCTAATTGCATTATTCGCTCACCCCCTCCCCCCTTTTCACATCCCTTTTTACACACTTGTTCGGCAATCTTCGACTCGTAAATTTCCCGAGCAAAAGCTCCGGGTCCTCGATTCCCAAACTGTATTCGGCGTATCAGCGGCGATAATTTCCCGCAAGCCGCACCGCGCTGCCGCCGTCTTATTTTCCGTGCACGTAAACCGCGCGCGCGTTTGCTTTGTCGGCGGTACGTATATAGCTGCACAAGCGAACCGCCGACCGCTGACCAAAACGGAAGTTCCTCGGCAGCTTAGAAATACCGGAGGGCGCGCGCGCTCCTCCCTCGTATATACATATATACAGTGACCGAACATCGTTATAGATATTGTTTTGCGCGTATCTCGAGAAAAGCCGCATGGCGCCGAGCGCGCGCTCGTGCGGCATTAGTCGGCGGCGGGCTCGAAAAACCACTACCCCCGTTTCTACATACACATGCGCAATTGCGCAGAGAAGGTTCGGCGGTGAAACCTCAGCGCTAAGCAGCTTCCGGGGCTGAGGCGCGTCGTCGAAACGTATCTTGGACGAGCGCGCAGAGCACAAAGACGCCGGCGCGCGGTCGCCACTGCAGAGGGGGAGGAAAAAGCGCAGATAACCGCATGCGGGGATGGCTCCCGCGAGAGCCGCGTTCGAATCCCATTACCGGACTCGCGCCCGTTAAATAGGTCTCGCATCGCCGACCGGAAAATACAGGCACACCTCTTCTGAGCTCCGCAGAGTCTCTCCCCGCGTCTAATCCCGTGCTAGGCATGTATATGTGTATCTATACACACACCTCCGCACACTACACAACGGCGTGCAGACGCTCGCAAGCTCTTATTTGCCGCGCGATGGGAATCGATGCGTTCTATTACGGCTTCCGCATTACGCTTCCTGCAGAACTCCGGGAAGTTAGATATTGGCTCACTCTCTCTCTCTGTGTCTGCTCGCGTAGCTCACGCTGATCTCCTCGCTCCTGTCTCCTCCACCAGCTGTGAAATGTTTACATGTATCTGTACAGGGGCTATTTTATACCGATCAGTTTGTACGAGTACTCGTTTCGTCGATATAAATAGGCGTATAAATAATGCTTACGCGGCGCTAATTACGTGGGCAGTGTTTAATGGCGTAACGAGTGTACGCGGCGATTATGAAAAATCGCTTCGATGCGCGTAGTTAGCGGCAAAAGCGATGTACGACAGCGGCGTCATATACTCGGGATTTTTAATTGATAATATTAATAGCGGGTAGTCGTCGAGCAGAGCCCCCGGGCCCGCGCGTACATCCATCTTGGTGTTTTTCTACGCTCTCCTCGTCGTCGCCTCCTCCTTTCCGCGAACTGCGAGCGCGACGAAACGAACGAACAAGGCGAAACGAAAATAAAATGTAAGTGGAAATTTATCGCCCCAGGCGATAGGAGACGTTTCCGTACTTTTAAATATTTTATAAACTTTCTTCTTGCCTCTTTCCCTTTCTCCCGCAGGAGCGCCGATGCGACGAGGACGGCGGAGGGAGGAGACACGGCTCGCGCGTTCGCGCTAGCGAGGAAAACGAAAAAAGGCACTCGCACCCCCGTAGGACAGAGGAAAGGGAGCGCCTGCCTGCCTGCCTGCCTGCTCCCGTCGATTTTACGTCTTTCTTTTTCTCTCGGCTCGTCGGCAGTGAGAGAGAGGAGAGCAGCTTATATACATATAGATATCGTAATGTTATTAAAACTTCTAAATGGCTATGGATCGCTTCTCGAGTTGCTGCCGCGCCGCTGCTCTCTTCTTCTTCAGCGCTCTAGGCATTTTTTCCTTTTCCCTCTATATATTATACTTTGTATCTCGAGGAGGGCAGAGCGGCAGAGCGCGGATCTCCAGAGCCGCCACTGCGAGAGCGCCTGTAACACGGCCAGACCCGAGCAGCCGAGCGATGCATCGCTAGCCTGTTGCAGGCGTGTGTTGTTCCTCATTTATCTCTTACATCTGTTAATAGAAAAGAAATTCAATTTTTTATGCCCAATTGATCATTGATTCGAATAAAATATTTTATTTTATATAAGCTCATGATAAATTATTGCTAATGTTGGGCGAGTACTTGTTATATATTATTATAAATTTTATAGATATATTATGTGAATTGGAATACTAGTTTTAAGTTAGTTTTTAAGGACTTATAGCGTTTGATAAAATGCTACTCCAGCCTATGTATAGGTAACTGCGTTTAATAAATAAATAAATACTAATAAAATAATCGCTAAAGAAATATTGTGAAAAATTATACAAATTGCTTGTCACATCCATTCCTGTAATTTACAAGTTTAACTTACCAAAACTATGTCGTTAAATCAATAACTAATAATTAATAACTATGGAATTTAATAAATAAGAAATTAGGAAAAAACAAAGTGCAATCAAATAATATAATATTTACGACCAAGACAATAAAAAATAGAAGATCATAGAGAAATTGCTAATGTTATGAATAAGTATTTTTGTGAAGTGGGATCTGAAGTAAGTAAAAAAATTATACAACCTACAAACAAAAGATTGAATATGCCTAAACCAAATAACAAATCAAT